>CAUYPK010043547.1:0-18174 GCA_963574355.1 Loris lydekkerianus
AAGGTCCATCATTTTAGGAGGAAGGGGTGAGGGACGGCTAAAAGGTCCATCATTTTAGGAGGAAGGGGTGAGGGAAGGCTAAAAGGTCCATCATTTTAGGAGGTAGGGGTGAGGGATGGCTAAAAGGTCCATCATTTTAGGTGGAAGGGGTGAGGGACTGCTATAAGGTACATCATTTTAGGAGGAAGGGGTGAGGGAGGGCTATAAGGTCCATTATTTGTGGTGGAAGGGGTGAGGGACAGCTATAAGGTCCATCAGTTTGAGTGGAAGGGGTGAGGGACGGCTATAAGGTTCATCATTTTGGGTGGAAGGGGTGAAGGACAGCTATAAGGTACATCATTTAAGGAGGAAGGGGTGAGGGATGGCTATAAGGTCCATTATTTGTGGTGGAAGGGGTGAGGGACAGCTATAAGGTCCATTATTTGTGGTGGAAGGTGTGAGGGACGGCTATAAGGTCCATTATTTTGGGTGGAAGGGGTGAGGGACAGCTGTAAGGTACATCATTTAAGGAGGAAGGGGTGAGGGATGGCTATAAAGTCCATTATTTGCAGTGGAAGGGGTGAGGGATGGCTATAAGGTCCATCAGTTTGAGTGGAAGGGGTGAGGGATGGCTATAAGGTCCATCATTTTGGGTGGAAGGGGTGAGGGACGGCTATAAGGTCCATCATTTTGGGTGGAAGGGGTGAGGGACCGCTATAAGGTTCATCATTTTGGGTGGAAGGGGTGAGGGGCCGCTATACAGTCCATTATTTTAAAGGCCACTAGGGTCCTTCACAAAGGCCCAGCTCATAACCTAGTTGCTTCTATAGGTCCCATCTCCTACTCCCATCATATTGCGCATTAGGTTTCAATACAGAGACATCCCTACTTGATCTCCCTACCTCTCTGCTCTAAGCAAGGCTACCTGCCTGTTGGCTTGGTGTGAGACCTGGGCTCAGCCATGGTCCTAGAATTTCATTCCATCATTCTTGGAATTCTATTGTATTTACTTCCCTCTGCCACTGGGATCCACTCATGTCTGAACATTTTTATTTTCTCTTACACTTGAGCAGTGACTTTCAACGGTAGTATGCTGTGAGAGGATGTTAGGTGTGTTATGAAAATTTTTAAAGATTATTAAGTAAATTATTTTCAAAAGACATTCAAAGCACAAAAGACATTCAAAGCACAGTAGGTATATTGTTTGTGTGCTGTGAGATACTGAAGGATGAAAACCACTGCATTTGATGTTTGCTTTCGTTCATAATTCAGAACAGGGAGGATACATTTATCATGGTATCTGCTGCACCTTTCCTAAATGTGGCTTACAGAAGACTCAACAAATGTTATCAATAGTTAGAAAAAGGAAACCAACCAAAGTAGGTATAACTCATCTGTCTTTGATTGCTTTTACACAAGTTTTAACAAAGTTTCAATATTCTTTTTATATACTTTTGATAGTGAGACTTAGGATAGTTTCCGGATAAATGGGGTTAAGTTTTAATCTTTACTTACTAGAGGATAAACATGCATATATAAGAAAATAAAAATAAAAGACATAGACAAATACAGTGCATTCTTCTATATCATTCATTTAATCACACTGAATATCTATTAAGTGCTGATACTTCTGTGGGTATGTAATTCCCGTTCAGGAAGTTATTTCTATATTTAAACAAGTCTCCATGTGCATACACTGCACCAATTTTAGTTTATTCCCATTATCTTACTCAAAGCATAGTATTTAAGCTACTCCATATTATGATTTAATCTCTAAGTATTTGTTCTAAAAAAAATATGTACAGGAAATGTAGGTGACAAGTCATCTTTCACTACTGTGAATTAAAAAAGCAAATAATTGCTTTTTCTTGTAGATAAAAAGAAGTATGAAAAAACCTAAACTGGTACATACACAGTTCTAGGAGTAAAAAATATATGAAGAAAAGATTCCATTAAAGAACACACCACAGGGGTTTTCTCATTTTTCCCTTCCCTTCTCAAGATACAAAGGACAGAGGATGACAGCAGGTCCAAAATCCGAAACCTCACAGATTGACTGGGGTATCATGCTGCACACTGGCTGGCTGGTGCAAGGGGACTCCAGGGCGGGGTCAGCAACATTCACAGCGCAAAACACAGCTCTTGAATAATAGCAGAGGCCAAGTGTCTCTTGAATGCAGCTTCATTACCAGGCAAGAATGAAGAAGCCCTCTCTTTGGAAAAGCAACACACTAATTTTTTTTTTCCTTTTGATTTAAATGTGAAACATTCCAATTAGCACCAAGAGATGCCAATGCCAACAGAGTAGGCTGAATTCTTCTGTTATGATCACCATGTGCTTATTTCATCATCAGAATTTAGGATACTGACACTGACCAAGTCTAGACCACCCCCATACCAGTTAGACGGGCCTTATGAAAACATGACCTTGAGTCCTGTCTCTCATCTCCACCCCTAAAATGGGCTCATTACCACAGGCTGACTCCCTCTCAATTTTACAGATAAATTATGAAGATAACAGGGCTATTTTATAAGTACTTTATGAATTTTAGATGGAAAGTACAATAGAATTCTATAGAAACTAATGTTCCTGAGAAACGTAGGTTCCACATGACACCTAAATTTAAAAATATTTTTGATTGGTATGGCAAGTGATCCTAGCTGAGCTAGAGTATCTCTGTAACCTAATCAGAAAGAAAGGTGTCATTATAAAAAAAAACAAGGGCAAAGGATGTTAATGCTGCCTTCAGAGTATAAAACTTTGTATGGATTTAATTTATAAACAAGATGTGCAAAGTGCTGATGACTACTTTAGCAAACTAGCAATTGGACCTCTACTTGGAAAACTAATTGCAATGGACTTTTGATTTGCACACTGTCAGATGAAACACAAAGGGATGTCACTGGGATTATTTGAATATTACAGAGGTTAACTACATCTGCTGAGCTAGCAAGAATGCAGCCAGATTCCCACCTATGTTTCGATGGCAAACTCCACAAAAACTCTTGGTAACAGAAGAGAAAAAATATGCTTGTGAAGCCCTGACAGGAGTCCCCACAACCTCTGGCACTTTCCTGGGCTGATGAACCCCTCACTGGGGAAGACAGAACCAGGCAGGATTCAGGTGGAGTTCCCCGCTCTGTGAGGAAGTCTGCAGGTCCTTGCAACCCTCTTTACCTAATGAATGGTTATATTCAGAGTGTTGGGTTTGGAGGAGAGCAAACATGTGCCAAATGGCTAAAGGTATAGAGCAGAAACTGAATTGTAGGTAGGAACAAATTGCAGCTAGTGGATACACACAGAAAGAAGTTCCATGACCTTTAAGTGACCTGGGGCTCATTACCATCTAATTAGCATAGCATGGGCAGAGCTTGATGAAGGATTGTGGGGAAGATGCAGGCAGAGAAAGGAAAACTAATATGTAGCCAACCTGTTAAGCAATTTATGTAATCTATGATATAACCTCAGCCTGTCAATCACTCCAAAAGGTAGAAAGGAACAGCCAATCCTGCCAGGAGAAAGGCAGGACAAACTAGTGAGCTTATAAAAGCCAGGGTGTACTCAGACTTGGGTGTCTTTGTGGACTCCTGAAGTCTGCTCAGTTCCTCTCTCTCTGGAATGTTTTTGTGTGACTTTGTGGGGCTTCCTTCTTCACTTTCACTTAGTGCAGCTTCTTTCTTTTTCCCATAGTATTCTGTGTGGGACTGAGCTCAATCTGTGATCACGGTAACTGGCTCTACTCAGTACAACAATTCATTCTTGACACTGGTGACCAAGGGACCAAAAGACGTCCAGAGCACACTGCTGCCTCCTGCCAGGTGACAATGGTTATCAGCATCTGGACACAGGGAGGAGTCCACAGGCACCCAGAGTGTGGGGCCAGGGCTGCTGCTGAGCATGCGCAGTTCACCTGACAGCCCCACAGCAAAGAACGACCAGCCCCAGTGTCATGAGTTCTGGGGCTAGAAAACCTGACCTAATTTTTAAAAAAATTAATTTTAAGCCATTTGTCATCTCTTTTGTGACAGATGCTTAGTTATTAAATACTATTACTGGTAGGTACAAAATCCATTGTCAGATCCTGTTTGTTTTTCCCCCCTTTCTATGAAATTAATTTAACAACACAAATGCATGTATGTAGAAAAAAATCAATGGTCTTCATAAGTCTTAGGCAGTACAATATAGAGCTAGGAAGGACGTAATCAGAACTCTGAATGATTAGGAAAAATGTAATCTCTGTGGTTAGAGTATGTGTACATACTCTACAGCCTTCCTGCTAACACTGCCTTGCAGCCAACAATAAGATCTTCCAGGATTTCCACTTTCTACTTATATATAGGTTTCTTCCATATGTCCACCATGATTTTATTTATCTGTGCTCTGTGAGGTATGAACTACACGTCTCCCCTTGAGTACACCTTTTTAGTGAGTCCATAGAGGGAAGGCTGAAAACATCTCCTGTCCCCTTGATGAGGAAGAAAAAAACTACAAACATAACTCTTTCCCCTTTTCCTTTCCATATGATTTTTGATTATTAGTTTCTATATACATAACAACCTTATTGTATATGTGTCTTTTATTGTTAGCCAGCTCAAATCCTTTTGTGAAAGCAGGCAGGGTATAAATTACAAATAAATAAATGCCACACAGAAGAACCCTTTACTACATGCATCATATAGTAGCTTCGCAGAGCCTTCATCAGTGAACTGCCACCAGTCAGCATTGTTAAAATGATTTCTTACAACTTAGGAGCATTATCATGGTTTCCAAGCGGACCAGGCAATGAGTTATTATAACTTCTGCTCAACTTCTTATTACGAGCTGAACTGCCTCAAAGCCACAACTGGTTTCCCAGGTAGGTGAGTAGAGCTTGGACAAGTGACACAACAAGCAGAAGAGGAACACGTAATGTACAGGACTTAAAAGTGTCTCCCTCTCAAAGTCAAAAGACTTTGTCAGGAATGGAGATGAGTGACAGAGAAGTGTCATCATTCTACTGCAACCCCCAAAGGAAATGCTTCGGTGTAAATACTCAAAATGAGACACCTGAGACTGCCAGGAGAGCCAGAGGCTGAAGAAGGGGGATGGAGTCTTCCCAGAACATGATGCATATATATTTTCTGGAAAGAGTTTCACTTTGTCACCCCCTGGTAGAGTGCCATGGCGTCACTCTTGGGATCAAGCAATTCTCTTTCCTCAGCCTCCTGAGTAGCTGGGACTACAGGTACCTGCCACAACACACAGCTATTTTTAGAGACAGGTCTTGCTTACTCTGGCTCAGGCTGGTCTTGAACCTGTGAGCTCAGGCAATCCACCCATCTCGGTCTCCCAGAGTGCTGGGATTACAGGCATGAACTACCGTGCCCAGCCTAACATGATGTATATTATATGCCAAAGAGTAGGTAGAGAAAAAAAACAGTGGAATCTGCTAAGGGGTCAGTATCTGATTTGTGTAACTTTGTAGAAAAAGCCAGAGGAAGAAAACGACCATAATAATGGTTCCCTTATTTACCTTACAACTGCACCAAAAGCACTTCAAAATCGGCAAGTGCCTTCACATCACCTGTTTTTTTTTTTCCCCTTGCATCAGTATTTGTAACCTTTCAAAACTGAGTAGCTTGTCTCTCTGTACCCTGGAACTCAGTATACTACTTCTAAATGCTCTTAATTCTATCAAATAGATCCATTTAGGTCATGGCAGGCCCAGCAAATGAATTCACAGAGCTGTAACAGGAGCGCTCCAGTCAGAGCCGGAGACCTTGGGATGCAAATCTTTCTCACTTCAGCACTCCCATTAGTAGGGATGTGTTTTGCTCCAGTGTTTCTGTTCTGTAACCTTTGCTATTCCTTTGTGAATTGCCTTGTTTAGTTTACAGTTTAACCCAGAAGTAAAAATGTGCAAGCTTCCTGGTTCTCAGGAACATGTTTGCCATGCTCATTTACCTGAACTGAATAGAAATTCTCTGTGATTCTGGAAAAATGCTTAAGAGTACATACAACACAAACAAAATGGCTAATGTTTTCATCTTGCTTAGGAGTTTACAAACTGTTTTCTCAATAATCCTGATTTTAAAAAGGTTTTAAGCTCCCCTGGGAGAGAAAGATAATATGTGGAAAGAGATTTGGAAACCTAAAGATTACACCAGCAATCATGGTATGGTTGAAATAAAAAGCCAGTTTGTCTGAGTCAGGAGCTTGTGTTCTCTGCAGATTGTAATGGCTAGCTTGGACTAACTCCTGGGTTTTGCCTTGGTTTCCTGGCAAGGCTATACCTTTCACATTACCTTTCTCAGCTGTGCCCACAGCAACTCGTATAGGAGTGACTTTCTCCCTGGAGCCCAACCAAGGGTCTGTGACACAGCACCATCCCGCCAGGGCCCACCACGTGGCTGGGGGTTTGTCCTGGACCCTAAAAACTATAGGTCTTGCCTTTTATATTATAAGCTATACCTGGGATCCAAGCAGAAAAAGATACTGGTTTTTTCTTATCTCATGAGCCTGGTCTCAGGGACGTGATCTTCACAGCAAAGTCCCTCCTTCCCCCTCACCTCTGAACACAACCCAACAGCAGCAAAGGGATGAGACCACAGCTGGTCAAACGTTCCTTTATTCCACCGGAAAAGAGACCCTAGACCAGAGGACAATCAGGTAGGTTTGAAGGCAAACGACACTCAGGCTTCGGAAATTCCTAGGCAGTCTCCCTCAGCCTCCCCGACCACGATGATCACTGAGATCACGATGAAGGGTTTCCATTTCATCCCACATCACAGGTAAAATACAAGTAGCTAATATTGCAGTTGCCCGTTATGGGGGGAATAAAGCTGTGAATTTTCTAAATAATGCAGGGTTTCCATACTTGTGTCTTTACAAGGAAGCTGGGGGAAGTCGATGTCTGAACTTCACCCCAACTAGGAAAAATGGAAACTTTCTGCCCAAAATGAATGCAGACCTGGTGATAGCAGAGTTATAGATTTGACCCCGGTTTTATCTCACACATGTAGGTGTCAGCAAGTGCACAGGGGCTGCGTCTTGGTCTTCAATGCAGAAGGCTCTGGGTGCTCTGTGGGGACACGGCAGACTTCTGTGCTTGAGTGGAGGAACGATGGCTGGCTGGGTGTTCTGTTCAGTCTGAGGGACAGAGACAGCTGACATGCTCAGAGTGCAAACGCCCACATGTGCCCCCCGTGGAAATACTTCTGGTCATGTGCGTATTGGAGAAATGATGCAAACACTTATGGTCCTGGCCAATATAAAACCTTACTAAATAAAGTCAAAGTAATGTTAAAACAGGCTTCTAAGAAAGGGTGAGAGTGAATCTTTTGCAGATTCCAAAGCTCCCTAACAACTGTCAATAACCCCTATCCATTAGCAGCTCCCAGCCTCCAGGCTGTGGACTGGTGCTGGTATGTGGCCTGCAAGGAGCCCAGGCCGCACAGCAGGAGGGGTCGAGAAGCTCATCTGTATTTATAGTCACTCCCCATCATTCACATCACTGCCTGAGCTCAGGCAGATCCTCCTCACCTGCATCCATGGAAAACTAGCTCCTGGTGTCCAAAAGCCTGAGGACTGCTGCTATCCATAATCACCCTAGGTGGGCCTAAGGATCGTTATGGTCCACACCCTCACAATACAAGTGGAAAACCTGAGTTGTAGGCAACAGAATGTACCGTGGAAGAACCATAAGCAGAGTCAGAGCAAGTCCTGAGTGACCTGCTCTGTTTGGACTCTTTGCTGGAGGACTGACCTCTGATCCCTAGCCTGCACATGTGCTGTGGTGTGGTGACAATGAAGACAAATGAGCCTTGACACCTATGACCTCAGAGGTCAATGGACAGTTGGAGCTGCCCGGCAGTGCATGGTGCAGTTGAAGGAACATCTGACGGAGAGTCGGGAGAGCTGGGTCCGGCTGTGTGACAGGAAAATTGTCAGACCTTTCTGGATCTCACCCTGCCGTCTACACAGTGGAGCAGTCAGATCAAGTTTTTAAAACTCCTTCCAGCTCACACATTCTGTTTCTACTAAGGGGAAGCCATCGTCCCCCCCAGAGAAACTGCTCTCATTCCCAAATGATGAGTGCTGTGCCCAAAGATACCTAAGTGCTATCTCGAATCCTTGAGGATCCAAATTATGCTCTTGGGAGAAGCTTGGCTTAAATTAGGAACAAAGTTTGCAACCTTCTGGTAGAACTTCTTCCTCTGGTAAATTATTCGGGCTCTGAATTGGTAGCTGTGGTAGCTCTTTAATCAGTTAACTAAATAAGATGGGCAAGATCTAACGAGCCATTTTCCCCATTGCAATTGCTAGATGAGAAAGGGAGATTTGGGCGGATGGTGCAGTCCTGAAACTCCTGAGAAGATCCTAAGAACTCAGCCAAGAGATGAACTTGCAATGTGGCCCGTAGAGAAAGCCAGAACACGGCCAAGCACATCCACTGCCCCAGTGTTGCTGGATTGGGGTCACGTGGACGTGAGAAAGGACACCACCGCTCCTGGGGTGTCCTACGATTTAGTGTCGCCTTTCCCTCTACTTCAGGTATGACTGGTCTATACACCTCAGTCAGTGTTGCAGAACAGTAACCTATCCATGATGTAAGCTCCCTTTTATGAGATCAGGGCCACTTAGAATTCAAATATGTGCCGAAATCATCCCTGATCATACAAAAGCAACTGCAAGCAAGAAAAAAAAAGTTGCAGATCCATGGATAAAAGAGTTTATATATGGTCTAACTTGCTAAAATATAACCTTTGCCAACAAATTCCACTATTGTAACACTTCCTATAAGAAGTAGATAAAATTCAATGTAAGAAGTCCAGAGTTCATCTGTTGTTAGGGAAGCAATTTATTGAACTTACTTCATTGCATTAATCAATTTCAGTCTAGAAAGAAGACGACCAAGACAAAGCCTTTTCTACATGTAAATACCTATGAAATAACTTTTTCTCCAAGGTTAAAATAAAATAAATAGTTTCAGGTAATAAAAAATTCTAAACAAATAATTCAGTAAAAAGAGGAAATGAAAAAGCAGGAAAAACCCAATGTCATAGTTATCCTCCAGTTCTAACACGACCCTTGTCACAGTTATCCTCCAGTTCTAACACGACCCTTGTCACGGTAATCCTCCAGTTCTAACACGACCCTTGTCACAGTAATCCTCCAGTTCTAACACGACCCTGGTCACGGTTATCCTCCAGTTCTAATAGGACCTTGTTCTAGGCCTCACACTGTTACCTCATTTATAATGACTGCAAAGCTTTTATAACTTCAGGGGGAAAGGAGCTGAGAATGTAATAAATAGACAATATGTTAGACTAGAGAGGTTGCAGATGCGTTTTCGAATTAGTATTCACTTTTGTGAAACTAAACCATACCGTTTTCTAATTACAGGAAGATTGAGCAATTTGTGTCTCTGTTAAAGTAGCTTCTACTCTTTGACTTATACAAAACGATACAAAACACTGCTGCCAATATTGGGGGGCGGGGAGGGAATGTTTACTATCAAAACACTGCTGAGAGTTTGAGAGAAAAATATAACAGCAAACAAAGAAAGTACCTCTGAGTGTGTCACGGGTGCTTAGGTCCCTCTCTCCCTTTCTTCTGTACCAAAGATACCACAGGAACCCGCACAGTTGGAAGAGCACCAGATGGGAATTTCAAGACTGATTTCCTCATCTGTATAATCAGAAGGTTGGCTATGTCTACATAATTATTATGATTTTTATCCAGATTTGACAATTACTAATTCCATGGAATATGCAGAAATCTTTGAGAATGGGACACACTGGTGGAAATATCTAATTATTCTATCAATAATTCCGTGATAGGCACTAAACTAGCTCCTCCGATTGTCTATAACAATAAGCTTTTCTTTATTCCCTTCACAAATCTCTCTCTATATATTTACCTATAAAAAACTTATCTAGGGTTATGTGGAACGTAGTAATTTAATACATAATTCATTTCTGCAAACATTATTGTCAGTTTTTTGTTTGTTTTTTAAAGAATGACATCTGTTTGTTGAGTTATAAAGTTTTAAGGTTCCATACTAAGAAAACAGAGAGAGAGAAAAGTCAGTGGAGAAGAGAAACTGTACTTATTTCCCTGATTCTAAAAATCCATGCACACTTCTCACTTCTTGGAAACCAATGTTTTTAGCTGGTACCATGTAAACGTTAAACATGGCTTCCTTAAAGTGGTACATAAAGTAATGGTTCTTATAATTGATGTCAACTTCAAGTCTATGAAACATGGGTATTATCCATCACTTACAGGCCAATGCACACTCCCCCCAAAAAAACAACCCAATAGCCAAGTAAATATGAAAGAAGAGTTTTCTCTTTCTTTCTTTCTTGTTGTTGTTGTTTTTTTTTTTTTTTTCAATAAAGTGCTATCAACTGGAGAATGGCATTTGGAATTTTCTGCAATGATGAGTATTTTAAAATCTTGGGTCATTTTCCACAGAAACAAAAGGGGGGAATTGATGGCTGCATTCCCAGACAGAAGACCCACACACTATAAATAACTCACCAGTGCAAAAGACAGCATGACTGCCGTGAATGGAATGGTGACAAGTTAATACAATGAAGATGCCCTGAGTGTGCTGAGAATCTGCAGCTACCCTGCTCCTCTGTTACGGCAAGATGATGAATCAAACAAATTAGGGCAGAAATTACTAGATTAATTAAGCCAGGTGATTATGCCTGAGCGTTTTTTGTTCAGAGCTCGTAACTCCACCTGAAAGGTCATTGGATCTCATGTTAGAGGGTGTGTATCCAAATGATAAGAAGAATTAGTGAAGAGGAGGCTAATATGATGGAACCTTAGGAAAGCTCTGTCTCACTTTTTCCTGTTTTTAAAAAAAAAAAAATCCCTGAATTAGTTTTGTACACATCTGTGCTTAATTTAGCAGGATTAATGAAGCTGTTGCCTTTTAAATCATTTCTTAGTGGCTGGGTGTTGGTGGAACTGGTTTCTGTGGATACAGTCAGCACACACCAGGCTGGAGTTGTGAGTCTTCACCACAGCATTCGAGAGAGGAACATTTCCTCTCTGAGGCAGCAGCAACGTCTCACAATCATGGGAGCATCAGAGCCTGTTACAGATTTTTGCTAAGTGAATATATCTCTAGTACCAGCAAGTCTGATGTCTGGAAGAAAGCAGAGGTGGTTAAGAACCAGCAAGGTGGTTTCAGATACAGACTGGGCCCTGCGTGTATATATGAAGGTTGGCCAGATAGCATTATCTGGAAAACATTTGAACTCAGACGAAGAAATAACGAAACCTCTCTTTTGTAAAGAACATGGAGGATGCCTGGGTGATACATGTTCCCAGCCTGTGCTCCAGGGAAAGTAACAGCAACATAGCAAGTGGAAATTGTACCTTGCCAGCTCTGCTTTAATCATTTTCAAGCACTCCTATCTTGCAGACGGCTTTGAACCATAAATGAGCTGAAGGCTATGTGTGCCCTGCTATAAACGCATCACCTTACAGAATCTAATTAATCATTTTCATTCATTTCTAGCCTAGGAGCATGGTTTCCATGGTTTACCAAGCGCCATAATCACATATATGCATATAGCTAATCAGAGTTAAAATTCCAAAGGGAGGCTACATTTTAATCTTTTGGTTGTAATTACAATCGGAAACTAAGTCCTACAAAAAAAATATATGGATAGTTATGGGTTTCTACGAAATGATGCTTATTTTAGCAGTTGTAGGGTACTGAGTACTGTATAGAGTTTATATGTGGATACTGAGATTTCCTTAGACAGAGATTTCCTTTCCTTGTATTAAAAAAAAAACAAAAAACAAATCTGTGTGCCCCCGGGGGAGAGAAACCCATGTGGTATTTTGCAGACACAATGGAACACAAGGTCAGCTGCCCCTTTGCTCCACGTGGCTCCCATTAGCATTAATGAGGATGCTGCACACACATCAAGAGGCAAAAAAGACCCCACGGGTTCTAAACCAAAGCTGAAAGACAGCCCTGCTATCTGCCAAGGAGCAATTTAATTAAACTCTTATTTATCGCTGCTCGCTCCAGTTTCATGGGTTTCAGAGAGCAGCTGCAACACTCGTGTTTGCTTATTGAGAAGCCAGTCTTGCTTACCTTCAACGGGGTTTCTAGATCAATAATCACCGAGACATACGTTGCTTGGGCTGACTTGAGCACTGAAGCTGGTGTGTCTTAAATGAAAAATGAAGCACACTTATTGTATTTGTAACTAATGTTCCTTAAAAGTAAAGCAAATATTGATATTCCAGGCACACATAAAATCCAAGATGTATAACTAAGTGTGTAAAAGGCACACTGCACGCATTTAATAATCATACTCCATTTTCAATAACGGGAAACCAGGCACAATGACTACAATAATTCACCAGCCCCTTTTTTTCTTCAGGAAGCAGCACATTGTTTTATTACAATATAGCAATCCCGCCACATTACATTTTACTGTATGTGTACAAGAACCATAAATACACCAGCCCGCCTAAAATATGCAGCCGTGCTCCCAGCTTTAGTGATTCTTGCAACTTCACGTTTTATGTGAATTTCACATTTTGTTGATGTGTTCGCAATGAAATCAGTACTGCCCAGAAGAGAAATTATTTTACATTTCCGTTAAAAGCTACAGTAGTAAATAAACCATCAGAGTTTATGTAGATCTCCACGACAACATTGAGGGAAGCCCATTAAAGTGCCAAACCCCATGTTAAACATTTGATAAAAGAGAACCTATAAGGCACATTTCTAACATTTTTTTTCCAAGTGATAGAGTCTTAAAGATATTTTATAATACTGTACCAACCTCTGCAGAACACTCAAAAATCAAGTGAAGTTTATGTCTGTCAGTAAAGGAGCTGAACAGCTCATCACAAAGGGGACGCCCTGGCAGGGCAGAAAATGAAATGGTGATATTGGAAAACTGACGGCAGAAAGGCCACGGATGGCAGAAAGGCCACCAGAGACTGGTGAGTTCACAGACTGCTGGGCTGAAACACACACACACACACACACACACACACACACACAAGCACAAACACGCCCACATCGAAAAGAAGCCTAGGGGAGATAAATAATAATTAGCATTCCTGTAATTAAAAGGGCTCCATTTTAGATGGTTTATTTACTGCTATGGCTTCTAATGGAAACGTGAAGTTAAATTAACAAGGAGGTTTATGTCATCAGATGCATGTATGGAATGTGACTCAATGCAGCTGGCTGGCTGTGCAGAGGGAAGAACCACAGCAATTTGTTAATTTAGAGAAATGGCCCAATTAGGTTTGCCCTTAAAAATGCAGTTGTACCATGGATGGATTGACAAACTGTGGCTTATGTATTCCATGGAGTAATATTCAGCCACAAGAAAGATGGAAACCTTACATCTTTCGCATTTACCTGGATGGAGTTCAAACACATTCTTCTTAGTAAAGTATCTAGTATATCAAGAATGGAAAAAAAATATCCAGCATACTCCATACTCATACGAAACCAATATATAAACAATTACACATCCACACAAAAGATAAAACACAAATATAGTCTAGCAAGGAGAGGGGAAGGGAGAGGGGAGAAGGGAAGGGAAAGGGAGGGGGAGGAGAAGGGAGGGGAGGGGAGGGAGGGAAGGAGGAGGGTGATTCCTGGGGTCGCATCTAACGTGCACGTGCACGGTGTGAGGGTGTTCAGCACACCCCTGGGTGAAGGGCTCAACTGCAACTTGACCTTTATCTTAGAGGTGAAAATAATGTATCCTAAGAATTTGTACCCTCATATTAATTTGAAATTAAAGAAGCAAGAAATTAAATTAGCAAGAAAGTGTTAAAATCTGGTGCTCAGCCTCGATTTCAAAACTTTTTAATGACATCAACTTCCAGATTTTTTGTAAAACTTAAACTAGGTAATTGATAGCTGTACTTGCCTCAGAAATAAATCTACATTTATTATCTAAAAAAAAAAATTTGTGGTTGTAATTAAAAAAAAAAAAAAGTGCTTGTCTGTCTCTCCTGAGATTATGTGCCCTGGTACCCAGCATCCTTCTGCCTTTCCTTTAAATCTTAGAATGGTCACTTTAACATCTGTAAGTGAAAAAATCAGCTTAGAGAAAAGAACGAGCCCCATCACCCAGGTAGTGACTGAGACGCAGGTTTCAATTCCTGTCCCTGACTCATGGCTCGGGTCTTCCCTGCACAAATGTGCGAAACTAAACAATCAGAGGTCACGCGCACTGGGAAGGACAGGGTGACATCGTGCCAGCCACCTCCACCTGGGCAGCACGGAGTGCTTAATGTGGGTGAAGGACATTAACGGGCCTCCCTCAACGCTGGAGTAGAAATCTGCATAAACGCTGATGGTTTATTTACTGCTATGGCTTCTAATGGAAACGTGAAGTTACATTTTAGTGGATGCCAACATGAACTCTGATGGTTTATCTGGCACTGTAGGCTTTAATGAAAATGTTGAATCATTAATTTCTCTTCTGGGCAGTGCAGATTTCACTGTGCCTGAGCAAAGTGGAGGGAAGGTAGTCCTAAAAACGAGAAGGCACAGGGACTAATGAAGAGTGGTGGAGACACAGCTTCCACTGTGGACGTTGGGCAGCGTCCTGCTCATCCCACTCTGACCCGCCAGTGTCACACGGGGGATGAGGGCTGATCTTTAAAACAATGCCATGTATTATTTATTTACCACATGCAGCCCGTTGACGACTTTTTTAGCTTTAAGAGAAAGGAGATAATATACTGAATTTCTTATAAAGCTAAGCTTATTTAAAATTTGTAATTCTGAGATAGAATGTCGTTGTTAAATGTTTCCTATACGAAATAATGGTTAGAAAAATGGCTATTATTATGTCCTCAGATCCTTCCTCTAAAAAAAAAATTTAAAATTGGTAACACTCGGCTAGTCCCTTCTCTTATGAAAAGAGGGGAGAGGTCATTTTACTGGTTTACAAAATCCAGGAGCCCCATTCACTGCTCTGAAGGTCAGAAGCCATGTAAAGGCCTCAGCTTCTGTGCAGCTGGAACAAACAAATGGTCAGGCCAAAGAAGATGCTGGAGGAAAAAAAAAAAAAAAGGAAGGGAGAAAAACAATTTCGGCAAAAACTTTGGCATCAGGGAATAATGAAGTCATCACAAAAAATAATAAAAATGAAATAAAATGTACGCCTTGGGTGTTCATAGCACATTCTCTGTTCCCGAGCCCAAAGTAATAGAGATTTTACTCAGCCAAAGAAAATAATAAGGGAACAACAGACATAAAAATGACTCAAAGCTTGACACCCCGGACGCATTGGCCACATCCTCCCAGGCCTGGCTGGTGACTGGTCTGACGGCCGCTCTGGAGAACACAATGATGGCCATCAGGTCAGATGGGGAGAAGAAATCACCATCCAAGAGGCACAGGGGAGGTGGTGATTCATCCTTTCTGCTGAGTCTATCATGGGGAGCTGGGATCCATTCGTCATATTGATTCTGGATTGTCCACGTTGGCTGGTACCGAGCACCAGCAATGACAGAATCAAGTTGTTCACATTATTCATTGTTTTACTCGGGAAAGTAAATGGCTTTGTCACTGAGAAAACACGACTTCAACAGTGGCTGCACTTCTGAAACTGAGCAATCATCATCACTGGGAAAGAACATGTCGGCCCTGACTGGTGTCTGATGAGCTATTCCAGGTTAAGTGGAGCAGGTATGCAGTTGGACCAAATCATTTTAGGAAGAGAGAATATCGGATGAAAACGTCCATACAACCTCACTTCAACCAATTACAAGGTGAGAATGACACAGAGGCAAAACCACTTCCTCAAACACAACTGTGGAGTGAGTGCTCCAAACTAAAATAAAGTCTTTTTTTTTTTTTTTTAATTAAATCATAGCTGTGTACATTAATGCAATCATGGGGCACCATGCGCTGGTTTTATATATAATTTGAAATATTTTCATCAAACTTGTTAACATAGCCTTCCTGACATTTTCTTAGTTATTGTGTTAAGACACTTATATTCTACATTTAGTAAATAAAGTCTTAATGGATTTTCTTATCTATCTAATCTACTACTACTAATAACACAAATTTAATGTGCCAAGAACTAAGGTAAATGTTATGTAGTCATTACCTAGCTTAATTACATTACACAGCATCCTCTTAAGGCATATTATCCTATTTTTCCTGTGAGGATCTCTATGTACAGAGGTCGTAGAATCAGCTTAAGATCACTCAGCTGATAAGAGCAGGGGCTTGGATTGCAGACCTCACCTGTCTGACTCCTGGTTTCAAGATCCATGCTCTTAAATAACACGCTTATGGTAAATAATGCCTCCCCTAGGATTGTAAGGGGCCCTCATATGACTGCCTCTTGCAGGCACCTGCTTGTTAAAGAGGAAAGGTAACTTCTCCGCTTGAAACCCCAAAGGATCCTCTTTTTTCTAGTTCTGAGTTTCCCCTTCCTCTGACGTGGGCAATTCCTCCATAGTCACAGGAAACGTGTTCATCTTGCATCTGGAAAGAACCACACTGGTAGAGAGTGAGGCACGTACTTTAGGAATATGCTGTACCCCTCTGTTGTACTTTTTAGGGTTCTGATGTGGCTCAGTGGCTCTCTACTCTGCAGTGGCTTCCTGCAGGGTTGTGGCCTGACGTGATTGACCCAAACTGTGTGCTTCTGACCCTCGAATTTAAGGCCAAAGATGCAGTCTACAATTGTGCAATTTGTGCTTTTGTTTGTTTTTATGTTGTTTTTGAGACGGGATATTGGTCTGTTGCCCAGCTAGAGGGCTAGTGTGCTATGGTGTTATCACAGCTCACTGCAACCTCAAACTTCTGGGCTCAAGCAATCCTCCTGCTCAGCCATTCAAGTAGCTGGGACTGCAGGTGTGCACCACAGTACCTGGCTGATTTTTGGAGAGGCACGGTCTTGCTCTTGCTCAGGCCAGTCTTGAATTCCTGCCCTCAAGAGATCTTCCTGGTTTGGCCTCCCAGTAGTGCTAGGATTACAGACGTGAGCCACCGCTCAGCCTTTTTTTCTTTGTCTTCTTTTTAGGGTGAAGCCAATTGGGCCATGTGAGTAGAGACAGAGTGTAGACAAGGACCATGGTTTGGTGAACAGAACTTGTACCTTCCTGACTTACCATGTTTCCCTCACTGATTTCCTCTTTATTCATCTGTTCTTGTATAGGTCCAACTCATTCCAGCTCACACCTCCTTGATCATTAGCAAACTGAACAACCATTTTCCTTTGAGCTCTCTGCCTTATCTTTTCAGTTATGCTTATCCCTTCAGCATATATACTCCGAGTGCCTACTTCAGGCCAGTTGCTCTGCTAAGGGCCAGTTATGACAGATGAGCGGGGCGCATGATGTCAGGGGCCGTGCCCGGGCCCAGCACGCCCCTGAGTAACAACATGGCGCTGAGTACATCCGCTGCTGCCTTAATGATAAACAAGTTTAAGGAAGTAACCCTAATTGGCCCGGAGGCCGCATGCTGTGCTGGTGACTTAGGTCTGCTCCACTGCTTTGTACAGGAATTGTGCATGCCCTGTGCACGTGTGCTATGCTGTGATTGGCTGTGCCACATTATAAGAGTGGTGCTGGGGAGGACAAAAAGAGGGAGGAAGAATCACCCGGGACGGAGAGAGTGCTGTCATCCCCCGAGCTGTGCTGCAATAAAGATGCTTTAAACTCTTAGCCGGTGCCCTCGTCTCTGCTGGTCGGCGGCGCGGCGACACCGACAACTGGTGCCAAAACCCGGGAACCTCTCACAGCTCGGTAAGTAGCAAGGCCCGCGACTAAAGCGGGGGGATTTTCTTTACAAGGCCCGCGACCAAAGCTGGGGGATTTTCTTCACAAGGCCCGCGACCACAGCGGGGGTCTGCGCAGGAAAAATACCCACGACCACAGTGGGGGAAAAGGGAGTCTTTGTCGGTTTCTGTCTGTCCTATGTTTATGTGGTTTGTGTTGTATTAAGTTAGGTAAAAATGGGCAATGAAACTTACCGCTTGAGGCTTGAACACCCCCTCCAGGAGTTGTTAAAACGTAATGGAACCCCTTTAAAATCAAAAACGGCCAAGACATTTGTGAAGGCGGTAGGCGAGGCCTCTCCCTGGTTCTTAGAGCAGGGCCAACTTGCCCCAGATCACTGGGAACGCCTGGGGAAAGACCTGAGGCTCTAGGAGGCGTTTGAGCCTCTCCCTGCCGGA
>CAUYPK010043549.1:0-40375 GCA_963574355.1 Loris lydekkerianus
CTTGTTAGCTTTGACATCCACAATGAACACAAGTGTGTTGTTGTCTTCTATCTTCTTCATGGCAGACTCAGTGGTCAGAGGGAACTTGATGATGGCATAGTGGTCAAGCTTGTTTCTCCGGGGGGCGCTCTTCCGAGGATAGTTGGGCTGCCTTCGGAGTCTCAGAGTCTTTGGCCGCCGGAAAGTGGGTGATGTATGGATCTTCTTTTTTTTGTGGCTGTGGATGCCTTTTAGCACTGCCTTCTTGGCCTTCAAGGCCTTTGCTTTGGCTTCGGCTTTGGGAGGGGCAGGGGCTTCCTTCTTCGCTTTCGGCGTCATCTTGTGAAAAGAGCTACAAATCTTTTTGATCCTGGGAATGTCCACATCCCAATCACTGTGACCCCAAGACTACTCAGACCCAGTTTGTTGGCCTAAAAGAGTGTTGACATCCTAGTCAATCTGACTCCAGAAATGTCTTCATCCCCCTCCCTATGACCCCAAAAGTGTGCATTCTCCAGTGTATGTGATAACAAGAGTGTCCACTCCATAGGGTGTGTGACTTCTGGAATGTTCAAACTCCCATCTTAGTAACCAAAGGCTATCTGCACCATAGTGCATGCTGCCTTATATGGTGTCCACACTCCTATGTATGTTACCACAGCAGTGCACACCCCTATCTGCCTAACCACGGGAGTATCCATGCTCCACTCTGTGTGACTCAGGAATTATCCACACCCCTGTCTTTATACCTGCAAGGGTGTGTACCAACAGTCTGTGTGATCTCAGGAGTAGCCACACAACAGCTGCACAACAATATCTTCCAAGACAGTATTATAATAGATTCCTCATTGCCACCTCTCCTGCACACCCTCTGTGGTATAATCTGTGAGGAGCTCTTCATGCCCAAATTCAGTGGATCATATTTTACCTCACTCCTTCCAACACCATTAAGTGGTCTCTTCTATTCCTACTTCCCTTCCCCTCAGTCTCTCCAATGAACCATTTCATTTCCATCCCCCCCCCAACCACATGTACATGGATACACACACACAAACATGCACATCCGCAAATGGACTGTCCCAGCATCAGACCCTGCTGAGCGTGTACAGAGCAAAGGCCAAGGAAGTCAACCTCCTCCAGCCCACAGGGAGCAGTGGGGAGGAAGTCAATAAACACCTCACTGATGGGCTAAAACCTTCTAGGACCTTGTGAAGCATCTACAGAAATAAAAATTGGATGTTTTTTTCCCTGTCCCCAGCTAGAATTCCAGCTCCATGTGGACAGAAACATTTTTCTGCCTTATTTCCTGATGGTCTCCCCAGTGTGTAGAACAGTACGTGCTCATTAGGTGTTTGTTGAATGAAGGAACCTCTAGATCCAGCGATTCCACTTCTAACTCTAACACTCACACATATGCACAGAGCAATGTGTACAGGGCTAGTAGAAACAGATCAGAAAAAGCTTGTAAATGTCCATTTATTGCAGAGTGAAATAAATTATGGGGGTTCATGTTACAGCACAGAGCACTCACTGAATGTGATACAGAACAAAGAGAACCTGCCCTATCTCTGGAGGGACTGGAGAGATTAGTGCCACCACCAAGGACTTGAAGGATGCTGGAGTGGTGATCCTCATCGCACCCAATTCAAACTCCCCTATTTGGCCAGTGCAAGAGACAGATGGATCTTGCAGAATGACAGTGGATTAACCAGGTGGTGATTTAAGCTTAACATAAACTTAACCCGGTGGTGACTCCAATTGCAGCTATTGTACCAGATGTGGTTTCATAGCCTGAGCAAACCAGCACATTCCCTGGTACCTGGTATGCAGCTATTGGTCTAGTAATGCCTTTCTCTCCATCCTTCTCCATAAGGCCCACCAGAAGCAGTTTGCTCTTGACCTGCAAAACCAGCTCTACATCATCACTGTCCTGCCTCAGAGGTGTATCAATCAACTCTCTAGCCCTACATCAGAATTTAGTTCACCGGGACCTTTTGAAGGATATCACACTGGTCCACGACATTTATAATGTTATGCTGATTAGATTTAAAGAGCAAGAAGTGGCAGCTACTCCGGACTTATTGGTAAGATGTTTGCATGTCAGATGGTGGGAAATAAATCCAACAAAAATTCAGAGAGCTTCAGTGAAATTTTTAAGTCTGAATTTCTTTTCTTTTCTTTTTTTTTTTTTTTTTTTTTTTTTTTTTGAGATAGAGTCTCACTATGTTGCCCTCGGTAGAGTGCCATGGCATCACAGCTCACAGCAACCTCCAACTCCTGGGCTTAGGCAATTCTCTTGCCTCAGCCTCCTGAGTAGCTGGGACTACAGGCGCCTGCCACAACGCCCAGCTACTGTTTGGTTGTAGTTGTCATTGTTGTTTGGCAGACCCAGGCTAGGTTTAAACCCGCCAGCTCTGGTGTATGTGGCCGGCACCCTAGCCTCTGAGCTACAGGTGCTGAGCCTTTTTTTTTTTTTTTTGAGACAGAATCGGATTCGTTAGGGCTAGAGTGCTGTGGCATCAGCCTACCTCACAGCAACCTCAAACTCCTGGGTTCAAGCGATCCTCCTGCCTCATCCTCCTGAGTGACTGGGACTGCAAGCACCCACCACAATCCCTGGCTAATGTTCCTATTTTTAGTAGAGACGGGATCTCACTCTTGCTCAGGCTGGTCTCTGAACTCCTGAGCTCAAGTAATCCTCCCACCTGAGCCTCCCAAAGTACTAAGATTATAGGTGTGAGCCCACCGTGCCCAGCCAGTGAAATTTGTAGGAATGTAGTGGTGTGATGCATGCCACCATAGTTCTTAAGGTGAAAGATAAGTTGCTGCATCTGGCTCCTCCTACAACCAAAAAGGAGGCACAGTGCCTAGTGGGCCTCTTTAAATTTTTGAGGCAACGTGCTCCTCATTTGGTTTGTCACTCTGGCTCATTTGCTGAATTACCTAAAAAACAGCTAATTCTGAGTAGGGCTCAGAACAGGAGATGGTTCTGCAACAGGTCCAGGCTGCTGTGCAAGCTGCTCTGCCACTTGGGCCATTTGATCCAGAAGATCCAATGATGCTTGAAGTGTCAGTGGCAGACAAGGATGGTATGTGGAGCCTTCAGCAGACCCTTACAGATTAATCACAGCACAGGCCATTAGGAATGTGGAGCAAAACCCTGCCATGCTCTACAGATAACTACTCCCCTTTAGAGACAGCTCTTGGCCTGGTACTGGGCTTTAGTAGCTCGACCATGGGTCACAAAGTTACCGTGCAACCTGAGCTACCCATCACGCACTGGGTGTTATCTGAGCCACCAAGCCATAAGGTTGGGCATGCACAGCAGCATTCAGTATCTCAGAGGAAGTGGTAGTGTGTGATCAGGCCTCAGAGGGCCTTGAAGACACAAGTTACACAAGGAAGTGGCCCAAATACCCACGATGCCACTATTGCTGCATGGCCTCCTCCCTCCCAGCCTGCACCTCTGGCCTAATGGGGGGGGGTCCCCATGACCAAGTGATGGAGGAAGAGAAGACTCCGGCCTGGAGACAGATGGTTCTGTGTGGTACATAGGTACTACCCAGAAGTGGAGGGCTGCAGCACTACAGCCCCCTTCTGGGACATCCCTGAAGGACAGTGGTGAAGGGAAATTTCTCCAGTGGGCAGAACTTCAAGCAGTGTGCCTGGTTGTGCATTTTGCTCAGAAGGAGAGACGGTCAGATGTGTAATCCTATACCAGTTCATAGGCTGTAGCCAATGGTTTCATTGGATGGTCAGGGACTTGGAAGAAACATAGTTGCAAAAGACTCATGGGGAAGAGGGATGTGGACAGACCTCTGAGTGGACCAAAAAAACCCCAAAACACCATGAATATATTTGTGCCCAATGTGAATGCTCACGAAAGGGTGACCTCAACAGAGGAGGATTTTCATCATTAAGTGGGTAGGATGACCTGTTCTGTGTATCTGTAAGGATGTTTCTAAACGAGGTTAGCATTTGAAACGGTGGTCTGAGTAAAGCAAACTGCTCTCCCCAGTGTCAGTGGTCATTCCTCAATCCATTGAGAGTCTGAATAGAACAAAAAGATGGAGGAAGGTGGAATTTGCTCTCTGCCTGACTACTTGAACTGAGACATCAGTCCTCCACCCTTGACTGGGACTTACACTATCAGCCCTTTTGTTCTCAGAACTATACAACTGGCTGTCCTGGGTGCCCAGCTTGCAGATGGCAGATCGTGGGACTCATAATTGCTTGATCTAATTCCTTGTAATAAATCATATATTGGTTTTGTTTCTCTGGACAACCCTAATACACCCAGCAATTCTACTTCTAACTCTAGCACTTACACATGTACACAGAGCTGTGCACACAAGGCTACTAGGAGTAAACAACCAGGAAAAACTAGTAAATGTCCATTATAGCCTATGACTGATAGGAGATCATGCTACAGCACAGAGCACACACAGGACGTGCTACGAATGAGTGGGACCTGTGTGTACTTGCAGTGGTGTGGAGTGCCCTCTACAGTACAGCTATAGGAAGAGAAAAGCAAGTGGGAGTCAGTTATACTGACCTGGTGCGTGTGTGACGTGTGTGTACACATGTACACACTATATAAACACAGAGAAGTGTCTGAAAATAAACAGCAGAAACTGACCCCAGGGGTCGTTTTTGGGGAATAGGAGTGGGGATGACCTGTATATTCCATGTACTGATATGTTGTTCAAACCTCTTTTATTTTTATTTTTTAATATAATTTTTGTTCTTTTGCAACAACTCAAGACTCATCAGTCCCAAGCTGGTCAACTCTGTGGTCCCTTCACCTATTATTGACAGGGGCTCAAGTAAAAAGCCTTGGATGAGAACAACTCCTCACATTTGGCTCAAGTAGAATTAATATTTGGCTGCAGCCCACCTCTCTACTTAGCGCTGAAAGCCAGCTACCTATTTGCTTCAGACTAGAATCCTATTATTTGTGAATTATTTATCTGTTCTTCACTCTACTCTGAAATAAAGATCTGCCAAAATATCCCAAATGATCAAGGGTTCCAGAAAAATGGACTCCAAAGGCAGGACAACATCTAAAAATAGAAATTAAATCCATTTATCGCAATTCCACCTGGCAAAAGAATTATGCTGGATGGCATTTTTCCCTACGCAGAGGGGTGGCACCTGTAGCTCAGTGGGTAGGGCGCCAGCCACATACACTGAGGCTGACAGGTTCAAACATGGCCTGAGCCAGCTAAAACAACAATGACAACTGCAACAACAGCAAAAAAAATAGCCAGGCATGTGGCAGGTGCCTGTAGTCCCAGCTACTTGGGAGTCTGAGGCAAGATAATTATTTAAGCCCAAGAGTTGGAGGTTGCTGTGAGCTGTGACGCCATAGCATTCTACCCAGGGCGACAGCTTGAGACTCTGTCCTAAAATAATAATAATAATTATTATTATTAATAAATAAATAAAATTTACCAACACAGAGGAAAAAAATGGAGAGAAAAACAAAACATGAGTTCAAAGGCTCCCAGCCTCCCTTTCTATCGGGCCCCTGGCACACTTCCCTCTCCTCTGATTCCCAAGGCCCTCACCAGCTCTCTCCCACTCTTCAGACACATCCAATTACAGCGCCATCATCCAGTCTTTGAGCAAGACCTGGGCAGAAACAAGGAAAGACCAGAGGCAGAAGGCAAGCCAGCCCAAAATGGGACATGCAGGGAAAGACTGGGACAAAAGTGAAGCAGGTGGTTCTGGAAAATCATGCCATGGAAAGACCCTGAGGGCCATGGTTTCTTTTATTCGTTACCCACAGCTAGAACTATGCTAAAGAAGCAGGCATGGTCATAGAGCTTAAGTTTATCTCAAAGATAAAGAACTCTACCCTGAGTGCCCCTCCACCACTGTGGCCCTGGGGTTGATCTTCAAGAAACCTTTCCCCTACCCATTTCAGTGGTTTAACTGGACATATTAGTTCAATAGTTTAAGCAAATGTTATAGAATCTATTCCTTTCCAAACTCCACACTAACAAGCAGAGCATTATGTAATTGTTTGTTCTTTGCAATCATTAGTTATTAAAGAATAAGGATATCAGAAATTATGCACATACATATAAATCCACATGTACACATACCTTTGAAGTTTCAAGTGTGTTTACATTCTTCAAGAAAATATGCATATATTTACATTCAGTAAACTAGCCATGATTATACAAACTTCAGATAACTTTAAGTCTCCAGAATCCAACTACCGGTACATTTAAGAAGCAAAAGAACCTGGCCCCTTAATAATGGCTAAGCCACTTGTCTCTAGAATATAGTTCCTGATTGCCTGCACACACCCCTGGAAGTCCAATCTAGTCCACAGAGTAGACAGGCAACAAAACTCACTTCTTCAGAGCCATGAATGCAGGTGAAATCAGGAAACTTGCATGCTGGTTGGCAAACAGTAAGCCAAAGAAGAGGATGCATGCATCACCAAATGAAAAATTCAGCCTAGAGCAGGTATTGAAGCCAGAGGATTGGAATACCAGGCAGACACCAGCAGAGACTCATGATTGAAGCTGGCATGTGAGAGGGAGATCTTGGGTGAATATCAAAACCCCAAGCAGTGGACGCAGTGGATAAAGTGTACTTGTTGCCTGATGCCTCTGAGCAGCCTGGGGTTCTTTCAAGGCCTGGAGATGCAGAAGAAAGAAGACACAGAGCGAAAGCCCCAGGCCTCGCTGCTCAAGAGTAACCGAACAGTTGGGGTTTCTCATCTTCCTGCTTCGAGCAAATCAAAAGCAGCAAACTAGAGGTTAAAAACCAGAAGCAAGAAGCTGACACTGTTAGCCATGACACCAGCAGCAGGGAGTGATAGCTGGCAACATGACAAAAGGAAAGGAGAACTCCCCAATTAATAAAAAACATATACAAAAACTCTAACCACAACCCAACCACTTCCAAGAGCCCTTGATCTTGTCATTTAACCTTGCAATGCTTTGACTTCCTTGTCTGTTAAATATTAATGACGATACCCGTTCATGAGGCTGCTGTGAAGATTTAAGGAAACACGGATCTAAGGAGCCAGGCAGTACCTGATACATAGACAGAGCCCCAAACATTCTTCTTTCCTCTATTCCTACAGACATTAGCCTCAGTCCACTGCCTGACAAAGTATTTGACCATTCTCTGCCCTTCCAGAGAACCAGGGAGGAATGTTCCCATTTACTCACATTGAGGAGAAAAGGTAGACTCGAGGGTTAACCATACAGATAACTTTAAGAAACCAGAGATGGCTTTTAAAACGTAGAGTCAAGGCTGGGTGCCCATAGCTAAGTAGTTAGGACGCTGGCCACATGCTCCAGGACTGGTTGGTTCGAACCCAGCCCAAGCCTGCCAAGCAACAATGACAACTACAACAACAAAAACAAAAAAATAGCCAGGCGTTGTGGTGGGCACCTGTAGTCCCAGCTACTAGGGAGGCTGAGGCAAGAGAATCACTCGAGCCCAAGAGTTTGAGGTTGCTGTGAGCTATGACACCATAGTACTCTACCAAGTGAGACTCTGTCTCAGTAAAAAAAAAAAAAAAAAAATACATAGAGTCAAGTGTGAGATTTCCTGGCTTGGCACCTTGAATGACAACTAATACATGATGTTGTCATCACTGTCATTGCTTGACAATCTGAAAGAGAAGGTGCTTCACCCTCGTCTTAGTCCCTCTGGGCTTCTGTAACAAAATACAACAGATTGAGTAGCTTATATAAACAACAGAAATTTATTTCTCATAGTTCTGAAGGCCAGAAGTCCAAGATCAAGGTGCCAGAAGAGTTAGGATCTGGTGAAGGCCAGCTTCCTAGTTCACAGATGGCATCTTTCTCACATGGCAGAAAAACCAAACTTTTTTTTTTTTTTTTTTTTGAGACAGAGTCTCACTCCATTGCCCTGGGTAAAGTGCCGTGGTGTCATAGACCATAGCAACCACAGTCTCTTGAGCTCAAGCAATCCTCTTGCCTCAGCCTCCTCAGTAGCTGGGACTACAGGTGCCCATCACAATGTCCAGCTAATTTTTCTATTTTTAATAGAGACAGGGCCTCCCTCTTGCTCTGGCTCAGTCGCAAACTCCTGAGCTCAGATGATCTACCCACCTCAGCCTCCCAGAGTGCTGCTAAGATTACAGGCATGAGCCACCGGGCCTGGCCAAGACCAAACATTTTATGCAAACCTTTATTTGTGTATCATTTCCATAACATTTTGTTAAGGAAAATCAGGCCAGGTGTGGTGGCTCACACCTGTAATTCCAGCACCCTGAGAGACTGAGGCAGGTGAATTGCTGGAGCTCAGGAGGTGGAGACCAGCCTGAGCAAGACTCAGACCTTGTTTCTAAAAATATCCAGGCATTGTGTCAGGTACATGTAGTCCCAGCTACTCGGGAGGCTGAGGCAAGATGATCACTTGACCCCAGGAGTTTGAGATTACTGTGAGCTACGATGCTACAGCACTCTACTGAGGGTGACAAAGTGAGACTCGAAAAAAAGAGAGAAGGAAGGAAAGAAGGAAGGAGGAAGGAAGGAGGGAAGGAAGGAAGGGAGGGAGGGAGGGAGGGAGGGAGGGAAGGAAGGAAGGAAAAGAAAAGATAGATAGATGGCTGGGCACAGTGGCTCACACCTGTAATCCTAGCACTCTGGAAGGCCGAGGTGGGTGAATTGCTTGAGCTCACAAGTTCGAGACCAGCCTGAGCAAAAGCGAGACCCTCCCCCCCATCTCTACTAAAAATAGAAAAACTGAAGCAAGAGGATCGCTTGAGCCTGAGTTGGAGGTTTCTGTGAGCTATGATGCTATAGCACTCTACCCAGGGCGACAGTTGAGACCTTGTCAGGAAGGAAGAAGGAAGGAAGGAAGGGAGGGAGGGAGGGAGAGAAGGAAGTCAAATACTTAAAAATTATGTTCACTGCAAAAAAGTGTTTGTGTTGGGGGTAATTAGGGTGTGTCTAAGAATAAAAATCCATAGTCACATGATCCAGGGGCCAGGCAAGTAACCTGCAAGAGAAAAGGGGACTCAGCTCAGGGTAAGGTGAACAGCAATGTTCACTACCTCTTAGTAGTGGAAGGGGTGGGTTGGTGAGGGTTGGGTGGAAGAGACTCCAGACCTCACCCTCCATCCAAATAATTCAGAAACATCACACCAACCACTTCCAAGAGCCCTTGATCATGTCATTTAACCTTACAATGCTTTGACTTCCTTGTCTGTTAAATATTAATGACATCTGCTCATGAGGCTGCTGTGAGGATTTAAAGAAACATGGATCTAAGGAACAGATCTATGTTTGTTTGTTTGTTTGTTTGTTTGAGACAGAGTCTTGCTCAGTTACCCCAGCTAGAATGCTAAAGCATCATCATTGCACACAGCAACATCAAACTTCCCAAGGGATCCTCCTGCCTCAGCCTCCCAAGTATCTGGGAGGTGCCACCATGCCCAGCTAATTTTTCTATTTTTAGTAGAGTTGAGGGTCTCACCCTTGTTCAGGCTGGTCTCAAAACTCTTTAGTTCAAATGATCCTCCCCCCTCAGCCTCCCAGAGGGCTATGATTACAGGTGTGAGCCACTATGTCTGGCCTACAGACCCACAATAAGTCAGCCATCAGACTCTAACTCAGACAGCTCACAACCTCACAATCTGGACACAGACTCCCAAACAGATCACAGATCTCACACTCTGCAGACATACCCCTAAAAAGACCAGAGGCCCCACATTCCAGAAGAAAGATCCCTCAGTACTTAGGGATAAGTGGTTTTTCCTATGTTAGTAACAAGTAACCCCCTGGCCGGGCATGGTCGCTCATGCCTGAGAGGCTGAAGCAGGAGGATCTCTTGAGTTCAGAAGTTCAAGACCAGCCTGAGCAATAGTGAGACACCTGTCTTTACCAAAAATTAAAAAAAAAAAAAATTACCTGGGTGTAGTGGTGCACGCCTATATTCCTAGCTACTCAGGACGCTGGGGCAGGAGTTAAGACCAGGAATTTGAGGTTGGTGTGAGCCAGGCTGACACCATGGCACTCTAGTCCAAGCAACAGAGCAAGACTGTCAGAGAAGGAGAAGGAAGAGTAGGAGGAGGAGGAGGAAGAGGAAAAGAAGGAGAAGGAGGAGAAGAATTTACACATTCTTATACACATTCACCTTAAGCTTTTACTTTCAAGACCTTGAGTTTCACGTCAGAGTCCTTGTACTTACTTGCACTACCTACCTCTGTCACCACCCACAGTCCTCAGCTAGTGCCCTCCCATTCCTCCCCCTTGATCTCTGGGCATTGACACACTTGATTGTCTGGAGGCCCTAGGACACCTACCCTGCTATGCTGTGCCTTCCGTCCTCCAGGCTGCTAGTCAGGATGTGGGGCAGGACTTCAGAAAAACAGGTAAAGTGGCCGCTGGGGACTTAGAGCACAGGTGCTGGCTCCAAAGGTGCCTGAACCCAGTAACCTGTTTTCCTTTTCTGTGGGCTCTTCTGGTCTGCTGACCTCCATTTCCTTGTCTTCCTCTCTCTTTTCCTCTTTCAAAGACAAGCAGAGGGCAGCAGAGGCACACCGAAAGGCCCTGCTCTAACCAATGGAAGACCCAGCCCACATGTCTGTAGGGATATGCCTGGGCCAAGAGTTCGCTACTCCTTCCGGTGGCTCAGGGGGAGCCAGTTTAGCCAGAGACAGGTGGACAGATAGAAAGGTGGCTCACAGAGGGTGTCCCCAAAGGCTGTCATGATAGGGTTGTGTGTGGAGGGGCCAGGAAACACAGCACTGATTTTGAGGTTTGCCAGAATTCAGGTGCCCTTGGGCAGCCTGAAGGGGACCTTGAAGAGGACTCTGTAGGAAGACAAAACCTTTCCCTGTGGAGAGAGGCCTTGTGTTCTGGGCACTCTGAATATGCAGTAGAGCCTCTGTAGGTTAACCACCTGAGGGACTGTAACAAACTGGTCAGCATACAGAGGTGGCAAACATAAGGAACTAGGCCGACTGTACTGATACTTACTTGTGGTACATGTTTGGTTTATGAAAATTAGGTTAACGTAGGGAGGTGGTCAACTATGGAGGTTCAACCATATTTATTTTACAGGGCTACTATGAGAAATAAAATGGTGGACAGGCTGGAATGCAGAGGTGTCATCATAGCTCACTGCAACTTTTAACTCCTGGGATCAAGCAATGCTCCTTCCTCAGCTTCCCAAACAGCTAGGACTACAGGCAAGCAACACTAGCTAATTTTTTTTTTTTTTTTTTTTTTTTTTTTTGTAAAGACGTGTCTTGCTATGTTGCCCAGGCTGGTCTTGAACTCCAGTCCTCAAGTGATCCTCCCTCACCTCAGCCTCCTGAAGTGCTGAGATTATAGGTGTAAGCCATCACTCCTGACCAAAATGTATTATATTTTGTACAGTGCTTAAAACAGAGATTGACACACAGCAAGCCTTATATAATTACTATGTCTTAATCATCACTTTATAAAGGAAGCTCCTTAACCTCGCCTCCAAGACCCTACAAGATCTGGCTGCTGTCTTCTCCCTTTCATCACTCACTCACTCTTGGAGTCTGAACCATGCTGGCCTTCTTCCTATTCCTTAAGAAAACTATCGTTTCTCATCTTTGAATTTGCAAGGATGGTGCTCCAAGTAGGCAAAGCAGGGCCTGGTAAATGAATCTGAGCTGGCAGTGCATTAGATAATGGGAAGAATAGGTTGAGTTTATTTCCAATAGAGTAGGAAAAGGTGGGGGGCGCTCAGCGCCTGTAGTTCAGTGGTTAGGGCACCAGCCACATACACGAGAGCTGGCAGGTTCGAGCCTGGCCTGGGCCTGCTAAACAACAATGACAACTATAACAAAAAAAATAGCGAAATATTGCAGCAAGCACCTACAGTCCCAGCTACTTGGGAGGCTGAGGCAAGAGAATAGCTTAAGCCCAAGAGTTTGAGGTTGCTGTGAGCTGTGACACCACAGCACTCTACCAAGGGTAACATAGTGAGATTCTGTCTCAAAAAAAAAAAAAAAAAAATGGGGGGGAGGTGAGGCTAAAGCAGTGTTTAAAGGAACTCTATAGCTCTAAATGCATAGATCAGAAAAGTTGAAAATCAGTGACCCAAGCTTCCCTATTGGTAAGCTGGAAAAAGGACAGCAAATTGAACCCTAAGTAAGCAGAAGGGAGGAAATTATAAGACCAGAAACTGGTGAAATAGAAAGCAAACATATGATAGAGAAAGTCAACAGTGTCGAAAGCTGGTTCTTTGAACAGATTAATAAAATATTAGCAACATATGTTTTCTCTCAAGAAATTAAAAGAAAAAATATAAATTACCTATACCAAGAATGCTATTACAGAAAGCTAATAAGATATTTTTAAACATATGAATTCATTTTTAATGAAGCCCAAATGTCAACCATTTTCTCATTCTATTGCTTCTGTGTCCATGTGGATCTTATGTATCCATGAGGAAAGCAGAACTCAGCAACTTTGCTGATGCCTCCTCCACTCATCAAAATAGAATTGCACAGTATTTTTATTTTTTCTGGGGCTCAATGAAATCAATTGTTCCACATGTACTAGTTTAAATGGAATTAAATGTGGTAGAATAGAAAAGAATAAAATAGCATAAGGTAGAAAAGAATGGAGTGGAATCCAATCAACTGAATCAAATCAAATCAAGTAAAATATCAGTCACAGTGTGCCAAGTGCTGTGCCCAATTGTTGTAGTAGATATTCATTTATTGAACAAATATTATATTTTTTTGAGACAGAGTTTCAATAGGTTGCCCTCAGTAGAGTGCAATGGCGTCACAGCTCACAGCAACCTCAACCCTTAAGCAATCGCTTAAGCAATTCTCAGCCATCCAAGTAGCTGGGACCACAGATGCCCGCCACATGCCTGGCTATTTTGTTGTTGTTGTTGTTGTTGTAGTTGTCATTGATGTTCGACAGGCCCCAGGCCAGGTTCGAAGAGCCCATGAGTTCGAGACCAGACTGAGCAATAGCGAGACTCTGTCTCTACTAAAAATAGAATAGAAAGGTAACCAAGGTAACCACTTCCCCAAATGCCAAATGCTCCCCTGGTGTATGTGGCCAGCACCATAACTGCTGAGCTACAAGCGCCGAGCCTGAACAAATATTATTAAGCTAGTTGTTTGGGAAACAGTGGGGAGCAAAACAGAGAGAAGCCCCTACTCTTATGAATCTTACATTCTAGTCAGGAAGACAGATATTAGCATCTGCAAAGGTAGATTTGAGTGTACAGGTAAGACTGAAGACAGGTTACCCCTGAGTCTAAAGGTAAGACTTGGGGGGGGGGGGGTCATGGCAAGAAGTCTAAATTTTAACAAGAAAATTTTAATATATCATCCTATTTATAGCACTCAGTGTGCATCAGGGATTGTTCTAAGCCTGTAAAAATACAACTGTTTTTTAATCTTCACAAAAATCCTCTAAGACATGTATAAAATCATGACCATTTTATAGAAGGGGAAACCAAGGCACAGAGAGATTAATTAATTAAATGTCAGTCTTGCGGCAGAGTTGTTTCTACCACTATACTCTGTTACCTACAGTGCCAGATCATAGGCACCTTGGAATCCTGTAGCAGATATAAGCTAAACATACAAATTACTAGAGTGCAAGTCAAATATCTGGAGGGAAGTGTACCAGGAGTTAAGGGGAGTAAAAGAGAGGGAGAAGTGTGTCCTCGTGTCAAGGTGGATGTGTAAACACATAGGCCCAGAAACATTTTCATCTGAGATACTTCCTTGTCCTGTCCTCTGTAGCCAAAGTTGCAGGGTTTGTGTTCACAGGGTTGGGCCTCTTCTGTGTCTTCTCATTTCTTAAAAAAGAGATGAATTCTAGACTAGGGAAAACAAGGGAGGGTTTGATTTTGGTCTCCACTCCCCTAATCTTCACCTCACGTCTCTAGAAAGACAAAAAGAAAGTGGAAAGTGGTCATGGCAGACATGTGGATTCTTATGAATCCACATATGGACAATAAAACTCTACCAAAGTTTCTCTCAGGACTTGCCCTTGAAATGGGGGTGAGGAGGAAGTATAGTAATTGGGGAGGGGAGGGGAGGAGAAGGGATGAGAAAGAAACAGAAGTGAACAGTGGCAATGTGGGCTCTTCTAATCTTTTTTTTTTTTTTTTTTTAAAGTCGTGGAGGTACAGCAATCAGACACCTTCCCCAGGTCTCATCCATAGACTTGACCACATTGTGATGACAGTAAAGAACATTAAAGATACCACCATGTTTTACTCCAAGATCCTGGGCATGGAGGTCACAACTTTCAAGGTAACTGCTTCCCCAAATGCCAAACTGCAGATGGACTAAACCTTGAATATAACACTTTAAAATATAACTTAACTCCAAAAACAAAAACAGAGGAAATCTGAAAGAAAAGATTAAAGGATAAAATTAAGGAGATTCCAAACTCTGAATCATGGGGCTTCCAGAGAGAGAATGGAGAAAAAGGAAGGGAGAAAATTATTATAGAAATGATGCAAAATGTTAACCAGTTTGATGAAAGTATTTCAAATTGTATATAAAACCAGCACATTGTACCCCATGACTGCATTAATGTACACAGCTATGATTTAATAAAGAAAAAAAAAGTGATGCAAAAGGCGGGGGACAGTGGCTCACATCTGTAATCTTAGCACTCTGGGACACTGAGGAGGGTGGATTGCAGGAGCTCATGAGTTCAAGACCAGCCTGAGCAATAGTGAGACTCTGTCTCTACTAAAACTAGAAAAACTGAGGCAAGAGGATCACTTGAGTCCAATAACTTGAGGTTGCTGTGAGCTTATAGCCACAGTACTCTAGTCAGGGTGCCAGAGTGAAACTTTTGTCTCAAAGGAAAAAAAAAAAAAAGAAAAAATTCAGAAGAACTTTGCAGTCTTTATGTGGAAAGGGTTAAGTGAGTATCCCGCATTATAGAGCATCAAACTGAAAAAGTAGATCTTAAGAGCTTTCATAAGAGATTAAAAAGTAGTCCATCTACAAAAGAAAAAAAAAAAAAAAACATAAATATCAGATTTTGTAAGAGTCCCACCAGATACCAAAAGACAATAGAAGGACACCTACAAGATTCTGAGGGGAAATTTTTCAACCTAGAATTCTATGCCTAACCAAACTATTTATCAAAAGTAAGTGTAGAATAAAGCATTCTCAGACATAAAACATCTCAGAAAATTTGTCCACTTGTTTCAATAATTATTTAAGTGGGCTGGGCATGGGGGCTTGTGCCCATAATTCTAGCACCCTGGGAGGCTGAGGTGGAAGGATCCCTTAAGCTCAGGTGTTTGAGACCGGCCTGAGCAAAAGCGAGACCTCTTCTCTACTAAAAATAGAAAAATTAGCCAGACATTGTGGTGGAAGCCTCTCATTTTGGGAGTCTGAGGCAGGAGAATCACTTCATCCCAGGAGTTTGAGGTTGCTGTGAGCTACGCTGATGCCACAGCACTCCAGCCTGGCAACATAGTGAAATTCTGTCTCAAAAAAAAAAAAAAAAAAAAATATATATATATATATATATATATATATATATATATACTTGAATGTATGCTATATAAAAGTGAGTGATTTATCTGAGAATAAGGAAGACATGGAAATCAGGACACAAATGATGCCAAGAAGAAGACCCTAGAAAGGTACCTAGAGAACAATCATTCCGGTTTGGAAAAGGAGAAAGAAAGGTCCCAGGAAAGAGAGATCTAAGGAAAAAAGAAGGTTTCCATACAATGAATGAAAATATTTCCTTGAGAATTTGGAGCAACTTCAAAAATGTTAACTGAAGAGAAAACACACACACATATAACTTAAATTGAAAGGGCAAACAGAGTAAAATTTTTAAAACTGACATGGAATACTAGGCAAAAAACTAGTATTATGCAACATCAGACTAGATACGTACATAGCAACATGGAAAAGTCTTTACAAAATGATGCTGAGGGCTCGGCGCCTGTGGTTCAAGTGGCTAAAGCGCCAGCCACATACACCTGAGCTGGCGGGTTCGAATCCAGCCTGGGCCCACCAAACAATAATGACGGCAGCAACCAAAAAAAAAAAAAAAAAAAAAAAAGCCGGGCATTGTGGCGGGTGCCTGTTGTCCCAGCTACTTGGGAGGCTGAGGCAGGAGAATCGCTTGAGCCCAGAAGTTGGAGGTTGCTATGAGATGTGATGCCACAGCACTCTACCCAGGGTGACAGCTTGAGGCTCTGTCTCAAAAAAAAATCATGCTGAGTGAAAAATGAAGAAAGAGAATCAGGTCTATAGCATGGCACCATTTATACTACATGCACATAAAACAATAACGCATTTTTTACAATAACTTGTGAAAGCCAAAATATGCACATCAAACACATTGTAATTGTTACCTAAAGTGGAGATAGGAATGGAGAGGACAAGAACAGATGGATAAATAAAACAAGAGACAGGCCTTGCATGGCTCAGTGACAATAATGAGGCATGTAATGCCCCAACTTCCCACACATAGACACACTGGAGTGAAATTTCAGAACATGTAGTGTCAAGAAAAATCCTGAAAGCTACAGGAGTGGAAAGTGTGGATGCATCATCAATAAAAGAATGAAAAGCAGATTAACATCAGACTTTTATCAGCAACATCAGATTCAGGGAAGACAAGGAAACTATGGAAAGATAACCAGCACCCCCTGCAATAGTATACTGAGGCATACTATCATTCAAGAGTAAAAGTGAAATAAAGTCATTTTCTGATTGAATAGATGTGGTATCAACCATGGCAATATAAAAAAGAGATAGAATATGTATAAAAGAGGGCGGTGCCTGTGGCTCAGTGGGCAGGGCACCAGCCCCATATACTGAGGGTGGCGGGTTCAAACTCGGCCCGGCCAAACTGCAAAAAAAAAAAAAATAGCTGGGTGTTGTGGAGGGCGCCTGTAGTCCCAGCTACTTGGGAGGCTGAGGCAAGAGAATCGCCTAAACCCAGGAGTTGGAAGTTGCTGTGAGCTATGTGACGCCACGGCACTCTACCATGGGCAATAAAGTGAAACTCTGCCTCTACAAAAAAAAGAATATGTATAAAAGAAATGGCAAACATTTAGAGGTACAGGAGAGAGAGGCTCCATGAAGAAGATGGTAGCATCATGAGATGCTATCTGTAGTTGATCTACCAGAAAAAACAAAATGCAGGCTGGGCGCAGTATCTCAGACCTATGATCCTCGCACTCTGGGAGGCCAGGGCTGAAGAATTGCTTGAGGCCAGAAGATCAAGACCAGCTTGAACAAGAGAGCAACTCTGTCCTTACCAAAAATAGAAAAAAGTAGCCAGGTGTGGTACTGCGTGCCTACAGTCCCACCTACTCAGAAGACCGAAGCAGAAGGATGGCTAGAGACCAAGATTTGAGGTTGCAGTGAGCTATGATGATGCCACTGCACTGTACTCGAGGTAACAGAGTGAGATTCTGTCTAAAAAAAAAAAAATTGTATCAAAGCCAAAAGAAAAACTAAAACTAATGATAAATTCTATTGGAAGAGGTAGATGAGCTAAATTCTAGGTTTTTGGTTTGTTTGTTTGTTTGTTTTGAGACAGTCTCAAGCTGTCACCTGGTTAGAGTGCTGTGCAGTCATAGCTCACAGCAACCTCCAACTTGGGCTCAAGTGATCCTCTTGCCTCAGTTTTTCTATTTTTAGTAGAGATGGTGTCTCGCTTTTGCTCAAGCTTGTTTCAAACTCATGAGCTCAAGCAATCCACCCACCTCTGGCTCCCAAAGTGCTAGGATTACAGGAGTGAGCTACCTCACCCAGCCTCTAGTTAGGGGTTATGTTTGGAGGCACACGCAAGACAGAGTTTTCTTTCTCTCTCATTGAACAATCAGTCCAGACGTAGGCAGTCAGGGCATGGGCGTGGCTGGGAAAAAGGAGGAAGTGAATGGGCAAAAAGGGCCCTCTCAGCGGGGTATGGAGAATCCCCAAAACCAGACCCACACTTCTGCCTGCAACTCCTTGTCCACTGTAGCTAATATGGCCTCCCTTACATGGCCACCCAACAAAGGATGCTGGGAAATGTAGATTTTTAAAGCTGGGCACACAGTTGACCCCATTGAAATTTGGGTTGTGTTTATAAGAAAAAAAGGAGAAATGTATATTGGGTGGGTAGATTGTTTCCTCTCTCATGGGTAATATAAACGTATTTAGAGATATGAAGATAATTTTAAAAAGAAATACAGACACATGTTAAAAGCAGTTGCCTCTATGGAATGAGACAGGTATGGCAAGGGACTGTTGTTTAGTGGTCCTGGTCTACTTTTTTCTTAAACCTTGTTGGGACAGGTGGGGGGGGGAGGCTTTAGTTCACATTCATTATGGAGGTTTATTATTTCTAGGAAGACCGAAAAGCACTGTGTTTCGGAGACCAAAAATTTAACCTCCACGAGGTGGGAAAGGAATTTGAGCCCAAAGCTGCTCACCCAGTCCCTGGCTCCCTGGACATATGCCTGATCACAGAGGTGCCTTTGGAGCAAATGATCCAGCACCTCAAGGTGAGTGAAACTTCTGTTCTTTTTGAGCAAACTGCTGCAGATGCAATGAAAACAGAAGAAAGACCTAGGGAGGCTTCCCCAACTTCAGACATAACAGGTTTCATCACATCCAGATAATGCCCGTACACTCATTATTTTGATTGATATCATTTTTTTCATGTAAACAAATGTATTTAAACTAGAGAAACTACTGGGTACAGTGATGCATGCCTGTAATCCTAACACTCTGTGAGACCAAAGTATGAAGATTGCTTGAGCTCAGAAGTTTGAGAGCAGCCCAAGCAAGAGTAAGACCATATCTCTACAAAAAAATAGAAAAATTGGCTCGGCGCCTGTAGCTCAAGCGGCTAAGGTATCAGCCACATACACCAGAGCTGGCAGGTTTGAATACAGCCCAGGCCTGCCAAAACAACAATGACAACCACAACCAAAAAATTACTGGGCATTGTGGCGGGCGCCTGTTGTCCCAGCTACTTGGGAGGCTGAGGCAAGAGAATCGCTTAAGCCCAGGAGTTGGAAGACTTGCTTTTGGCTGGGCACAGTGGTTCACGCCTGTAATCCTAGCACTCTGGGAGGCCAAGGCAGGTGGATTGCTTAAGGCCGGGAGTTCGAGACCAGCCTGAGCCAGAGTGCCACCCCCATCTCTGCAAAAAATAGAAAAAATAAGTCAGGTCTGAGTCCCAGCTATTTGGGAGGCTGAAGCAGGAGGGTCACTTGAGCCCAGTTGTTTGAGGTTGTAGCGAACTATGATGATGCCACTACACTCCAGCCTGGGTGAAAGAGCAAGACAATGTCTCAGACAAAAAAAAAAAAAAAAAGACTTGATTTATTATTCACCATAGATTTTATTCTGGGTCTAATCAGGATTAAAAATGATCAAAGAGGCTCGGCGCCTGTGGCTCAAGCGGCTAAGGCACCAGCCATGTACACCTGAGCTGGCAGGTTCGAATCCAGCCCGGGCCCGCCAAACAACAATGATGGCCACAACCAAAAAATAGCTGGGTGTTGTGGAAGGCGCCTGTAATCCCAGCTACTTGGGAGGTGGAAGCAGGAGAAATCGCTTGAGCCCAGGAGTTGGAGGTTGCTGTGAGCTGTGATGCCACAGTACTCTACCCAGGGTGAGAACTTGAGGCTCTGTTTCAAAAAAAAAATGATTAAAGAGAGAATAATTTCTGCTTTGTTTAATTTGGTGTCTCTGTAATACTTAAAATGATCTCATTTAAAGGGGGCATTGATTCCCCTTTTTCAGAACACAGATCAAAGTCTTGATTATATTTTTTGCAAATAACTGGTCTCCTTTGGAAAGTGATGGTGAAAAAGAATGGTTTGGGCCAAGCAGTGTGGCTTATGCCTGTAATCCCAGCACTTGGGAGGCTGAGGTGGGTGAATTGCCTGAGCTCATGGGTTCAAGACCAGCCTGAGCAAGAGTGAGATCCCATCTCTACAAAAACAAACAAACAAACAAACAAGCATTGTGGCGGGTGTCTATAGTCCCAGCTACGTGGGAGGCTGAGGCTAGAGGATCGCTTGAACCCAAGTTTGAGGTTGCTGTGTGCTAAGATGCCATGGCACTCTACTGAGGATGACCAAGTGAGACTCTGTCTAAAAGAAAGGACGGAAGAGAGGGAGGGTGGGAGGGAAAGAAAAAAAAAGAAAGATTTGAATGTAAAATGGGTAAAGCATAGGGGTTAAGAGTATGGAATTTTGCCCAGACTCCCTGGGGAGTGAAATCTGCCTCTGCCACTTACTAGATAATGCTAAAATATATTATCTTCCCCATTTTACAGATGAGGAAACTGAGGTATGAGGCAGTTAGGTATTCTGCCCAAGACCACACAACTGATAAATAGCTAGAACAGAGTGAAAGAGGAAAAGATGGTAGTAGATAAACTCAGACAGATACAGGGGTACGCTAGAGTCTTCAAAGCCACTATAAGCAATTAAATTTTGATCTCACACATGGACAGTGACAAATGACTTTTGTCTTCTCCTCCCACTTCAGGCTTGTGATGTTCCCATTGAGGAGGGTCCAGTCCCCAGAACGGGGGCAAAAGGACCTATTATGTCCATCTACTTCAGGGACCCTGACAGAAATCTGATTGAGGTATCCAACTACATTTCATCATAATTGAGCCTGGCCCCACTCCACTCTGTTCCCTGTGATGTTGCCCTCTCCCTTCCTTCTTGAAAACCCTTGCCCACACCTCTAAAGACTAAAAATTTAGGCACTCCACACATTCTACTTGGATGACATAAGAAAAGTTTGACCAAATCTGTATGTCTGGATGTCCTCTATCCAAGCTGCCCCAATAAATGAATAGCCCCTTAATGTGAGCTCTTCGTTATTATTGTCTTGGTGCTATGTGTGGGTTTTTGTATAGGGTATGAGTTCTCTGAGCTTTTTGGAGGTCCTTAACCAGGGTATGATATCTCTTAGGACCAAATTTATGGCTATGGTCTAGGGATTCAAGGTCCTCCTTATTAGTGAACTCAATTCTTCTTCATCCTTTCTAACTTGCCTCATTCTTCTAGCTGCTACCTGGTTTTTCCTCCACCCTTGGGCCTCACTGAACCCCAGCATCTCTATGATCCTAATCGTACCTTCCAGGTCCAGCCCCAGATGATGCTACCTCCTCCCGGAGAGCCTTCTCTGGTCTCACTTCCAGAGTATATAGCACTTTTTCCCTTTGGATCTGGTAAGTCCAGACTCATCCTAGTTGAGTCTCAGCTCTTGACAGAGTATGTGGAACGAGGTCAAATTTCCTCTATTTTAGCAGTTCTCAACCCGTGGGTCGCAATCCCTTTGTAACAATGAAAATACATTGAGGCATCAGGAAGGTTGAGAACCACTGCTCTATTTCTGTCCCCCTCCACCACCACCAAACCATTCACTCATTCAATCAAACAAAAAACACATTTGAGCAGCTACTATAGTCCTAGCCCTTGTTCCTGGCACTGGAGAGACAGCACTGAGCAAAAGAGATAAGCACATCTCTATTTGTGGAGCTGCTATTCTAGTGGAAAACATAGAATAAATAAAATTAAGTAAGTAAAGTATTAACTATGTTAGAGTCTAAGTGCTTTGGGGAAAAAGCATGGAAAAGGGAAAATACAGATAAAAATTGTTGGGGCATTTTCTGATGTCTAATGAGATGGTCTGAGAAAACCTGACTGAGAAAGGTCTTGAGACTAGACCTGAAGAGGTGAGGGAGTGAGCCACAGAACTGGCAGGAGGAAGAACACACCAGGCAGAGACTAGCCAGTACAAAGGCCCTGAGACATAAATGTGCCTGTTGCAGGTGAAGAACAGCAAGGAGGCCAGTGGGAAGTAAGACTGAGTGGGACCTCACGGGCCAGAATGAGGACTTTGGCTTTTACTGCAAAAGCTACAGAAGAATCATGATCAGAAGAGGGACATGATCTGACTCTGGAAGCAGGAGACCCGTGAAGAGGAGGCCACTGCAGTAGTCCAGGCATGCTGTGACTCTGGGGGTAGAGGAGGTGATTTTTAAAAGTGGTTAGGGCTTGATGTCTACGTAGCTCAAGTGGCTAAGGCACCAGCCACATACACCAGAGTGGCAGGTTCGAATCCAGCCCCAGCCTGCCAAACAACAATGACAACTACAATCAAAAAAAAAAAAAAAAAATAGCCAGGCATTGTGGCAACCGCCTGTAGTCCCAGCTACTTGGGAGGCTGAGGCAAGAGAATTAAGCCCAGGAGTTGGAGGTTGCTGTGAGCTATGATGCCATGGCACTCTACCCAGGGTGACAGCTTGAGGGTCTGTCTCAAAAAATAAATAAATAAATACATTAATACATAAATAAATATAAAAAGTGGTTAGATTCTGGAAATATATATATATATATTTTTTGAGACAGAGTCTCACTCTGTGCCCAGGGTAGAGTACCATGGTGTCATAGCTCACAGCAACCTCAAACTCCTAGGCTCGAGCGATCCTCTTGCCTCAGCCTCCTGAGTAGCTGGGGTTATAGGCTCCTGCCACAACACCTGGCTAGTTTTTCTATTTTTAGTAGCTATGGGGGTCTCGCTCATGCTCAGGCTGTTCTCAAACTCCTGAACTCAAGTAATCCACCCATCTTGGCCTCCCAGAGTGCTAGGATTACAGGCGTGAGTCACCGTGCCTGGCCCATATTCTGCAAATATTTTGAAGACAGTCACTGGATGAGTTTACCAAGAGAGAATAAGTCAGCTAGAGAAGAGGCCCAAGGACATGTGGAATTTTGAAACAAGAGGAGACACGGGCAAATGAATCAGGCAAGAGGAAAGGGAAAGGAATGAATTCCTGAGTGAATGGGTGAAGGATGAAGGAGCATGTATCAGAGTCTTTTGATGTGAAAGAGTCCCCAGTCTTATGGATTCTTGTCTCTAAACATTCAGTCTGACCCTGTAAGCAAACCCCAAAAAATGCTGGAAGAAAGGAAGTTTTCAGCATGTATAAAGCTTTGTCAAAAGCTGTAGCAGATTTTCTGCCTAATTTTCTTTTTCTATTTTTTTTTTTTTTTTTTTTTTTGAGACAGTCTCACTATGTTGCCCATGGTAGAGTGCTATGGTATCACAGCTCACAGTAACTTCAAACTCTTGGGCTTAAGCAATTCTCTTGGCTCAGCCTCACTAGTAGCTGGGACTACAGGCACCTGCCACAACACCCAGCGATGTTTGTTGTTATTGTTGTTGTAGCTGTCATTGTTGTTTAGCAGGCCCAGACCAGGCTCAAACCCACCAGCCCCAGCATATGTGGCCGGCACTCTAACCACTGAGCTATGGGCGCCAAACCATTCTACCTAATTTTAAAAGACAGCTTCCTGTGGACCCTAAGCATAACTCTAGACATTACATGCCTAAAGACAGATTGTTTATGAATGGAAGGAAGGAAAGGAGGGAGGCAGAAAGAATGGGAGGGAAAGAAGGAGGAAGGAATAGAAGATGAGTGAATAAATGAATGGGTTGGCTCAGTGCTTGCAGCTCAGTGGTTAGGGCACCAGCCACATGCACCAGGGCTGGTGGGTTCTAACCCAGACCGGGCCTGCTAAAAACAAAAAATAGACAGGCATTGTGGTGGGCGCCTGTAGTTCCAGCTATTCGGACGGCGAGGCAAGAGAATTGCCTGAGCCCACGAGTTTTAAGTTGCTATGAGCTATGACATCATAGCACTCTATGAGGGCAACATAGTAAGACTCTGTCTCAAAAAAATAAATGAATGGGTAGGTGAATGGGTAGACGGACTAATATCTCCTACCCCCCTGGAGAAATTCCTTCACATGTGTGTACAAAGAGAGGAATATGAGTTTGTCAATTGTAGATTTGCTATAATATGGAAAAAACTAGAAACAACCAAAATGTCCATCACCAAATGAATAGTTAACTAAATGTGGCATATCCATTGTATGGAATATTAGCAATAAAAGGCAATGAACTAATGAGGCTATCACTATTCTAATAACAAAACTAAGCAAAGGTTGGGCGGTTCCTGTGGCTCAAAGGAGTAGGGCGCTGGCCCTAGAAGCTAGGGCACCGGTCACATACACTGGGGTCAGTGGGTTCGAACCTGGCCAGGGGCTTCCAAACAACAATGACAACAACAACAACAACAACAACAACAACAACAAATAGCCAGTCGTTGTGGCAGACGCCTGTGGCAGACATAGTCCTAGCTACTTGGGCGGCTGAGGTAAGAGAATTGCTTAAGCCCAAGAGTTTGAGGTTGCTGTGAGCTGTGATGCCACAGCAGTCTACCAAGGGCGACACAATGAGACTCTGTTTTAAAACAAACAAACAAAAAAAACTAAGCAAAGCCATCACAAACAAAGAAGACCATAGACCAACATCTCTTATAAATATAATTGAAAAAATCCTCAACAAAATACAAGTAAATAGGGGCCAGGCACGGTGGCACACGCCTGTAATCCTAGCACTTGGGAGGTTGTGGCCAGTGGATTGCCTGAGCTCATGGGATCAAGATCAGCCTGCGTCAGAGCAAGACCTCATCTCTAAAAAATAGCTGGGCATTGTGGCAGGCACCTATAGTCCCAACTACTTGGGAGGCTGAGGCAAGAGAATTACTTAAGCCCAAGAGTTTGAGATTTCTGTAAGCTATGATACCACAGCACTCTACTGAGGGCAACAAAGTGAGACTCTGTCAAAAAAAATGTAAATAGAATCCTACAAAATATAAAAAGGATGATTATATATCATGACCAAGTGGGATTTATCCTAGGAATGCAAGCTTTGTTCACACAAAAATCAACTCACGTAATACATCATATTAATAAAATAAAGGACAAACACTACAGGATCCTCTCAGCAGATGCAGAAAAAGCATTTGACAAAATTCAACACTCCTTCATGATGAAAACACTCAACAAACTAGGAATAGTAGAAGAGAACATCTTCAACCTAAATGGCGGCTAATGGTGAAAGTCTGAAAGAAACAATGCAAAGGTGTCCCCTCTCACTACTTCTATTCAACCTTGTACTAAAGGTCCCAACCAGGACAATTAGGCAAGAAAAAGGAATAAAAGATATCCATACTGGAAAGAAAGAAATAAAACTATCTCTGTTTGCAGATGACATGAACTTGTACACAGAAAATCTTAAGGAATCCACAGAAAAGCCATTAGACCACCATATATATACATTCATATATTTAAGCTCAACAACGTTTCTGGAATACAAGCTTTTGTATAATACAAGATCAAACAAAACTATTATAGACTGGGATGAAGTGGCTCACACCTGTAATCCTAGCACTCTAGGATGCCGGGGCTGAAGGACTGCTTGAGGCCAGGAGTTTGAGACCAGTCTGAAAAACAGCAAGATCTCATCTCGCTGAAAATAGAAAAATTAGCCAGGCATGTTGGTACACACCTGTAGTCTCAGTTACTCAGGAGGCTGAGGCAGGAGTATTGCTTGAACCCAGGAGTTTGAGGTTCCAGTGACGCATGATGATACCATTGCACTATACCTGGGGTAACAGAGCAAGACTCTGTCTCAAAAAATGAAAATAACTTAATGATATACACTAGCAACTAATAATCAAAACTGAAATTAATAAAATGATTGCATTTACAACAGCGTCAAAATGAATAAAATAGATATAAAATGAACAAAAGAAAGGCAAGAATTATACACTGAAACTGTAAAATCTCACTGAAAGAATTTAAAGAAAACCTAAATAAATGGAAATACAGTTTATGTCCATGGATTGGAAGACTTTATAGTGATTTTTTTCTTTTTTTGTTTTTTTTTTGGGGGGGAGAACAAGACAGAGTCTTGTTCTATTACCCTGGGCAAAGTACAATGGTGTCATCATAGTTCACTACAACCTCAAAATCCTGGGCTCAAGTGATCTTCCTGCCTCAGCCTCCTGAGTAGCTGGGACTATAGGTGCCCATCACAACGCCAAGCTATTTTTAGAGATAGGAGTCTCACTCTTGCTCAGGCAGGTCTTGAACTCCTGACCTCAAGCAATTCACTTCTTTTGGCCTCCCAAAGTGCTTTGATTACAGGTATGAGACCCTGCACCCACCTGGACTTTATAGTGTTAAGATTACAACAATAGCTCAGTGGCTAAGGTGCCGACCACAGACACTGGGGCTGGCAGGTTCGAACCTGGCCTGGGGCCTGCCAAACAACAATGACAACTACAACCAAAAAATAGCCAGGTGTTGTGGTGGGCCCCTGTAGTCCCAGCTATTTGGAAGGCTGAGGCAAGAGAATCTCGTAAGCCCAAGAATTGGAGGTTGCTGTGAGCTGTGAAGCCACAGCACTCTACCGAGGGCTACATAGTGAGACACTCTCTCACATAAAAAACAAAAGAAAAGAAAAAAACCGAAAGATTACAACAGTCCCCAAATTGATCTATAGATGTAATACAATCAGTTTGAGGGTGCCGTGAGTTGTGATGCCATGGCACTCTACCAAGGGCTACATAGTGAGACTCTGTCTTAAAAAAAAAAAAAAAAAGAAGAAGAAGAAGAAGAAGAAAGAAAGAAAGAAAAGAAAAAACAAAAGATTACAACATCCCCAAATTGATGTACAGATTTAATGAATCCTTATCAGAATTCCAGCTTGCTTCTTCACAGAAATTAACAAGGTGATCCTAAAATTCACATGGAAGTGCTAGGGGTCCCAAAACATCTACAACAATCTTGAAAAATAAAAACAAAGTTAGAGGACTCACACCTCTCAACAATTTTATTTTATTTTATTTTATTTATTATTATTATTTTTATTTTTTTTTTTTTTTGCAGTTTATGGCTGGGGCTGGGTTTGAACCCACCACCTCCAGCATATGGGGCCGGCACCCTACTCCTTTGAGCCACAGGCACCGCCCTATTTTATTTTAGGACAGAGTTGCCGTGAGCTGTGATGCCACGGCATTCTACCAAGGGCAATAATGTGAGACTCTGTCTCTAAAAAAAAAAAATAAAACTCCGCGGCACCCTTAGCTCAGTGGGTTGAGAACTCACTACATGGTATAGGCATAAAAACAGACATATAGATCAATGAAATAGAATTGAGAATCCAGAAATAAACTCATTAAAGACAATTGTGAATAAAATATAGACAACTGATTCTTGACAATTGTGCCAAGACCATTCAATAGGAAAATAATAGTTTTTTCAGCAAATGATGCAGGACAGCTGGATATCCACATACAAAAGAATGAAGTCAGACCTCTACCTCACACTACATATAAAAATTAACTCAAAATGGATCTAAGACCTAGATGTAAGAGCTAAAACTATAAAACTTTTTTTAAATTTTTATTTATTTATTTATTTTGCAGTTTGACCAGGGTCGGGTTTGAACCTGCCACCCTCAATATATGGGACCAGCGCCCTACTCCCTGAGCCACAGGCGCCACCCAACTATAAAACTTTTAGAATAAAACATAAGCATAAGTCTTCATGACCTTGGGTTAAGCAGTGGTTTCTTAGATATGACATCTAAAGCATAAGCAGACAAAGGAAAAAATAGATAAACTGGGCTTCATCAAAACTAGAGCTTTTGAATTTCAAAAGACACTCTCAAGAAAGTGAAAAGACAACCTACAGAATAGAATTAAAAATTTCAAATCACACATCTGTAAAGAGTCTATTATCTAGAATATATAAAGAACACTTACTACTCGAAAACACAACAAATAACCCAATTCAAAATAGGTAAAGGATTTGAATAGACATTTCTCCAAAGAAGATAAATGGCCAAAAAGCATAATAAAAGATGCCCAACATCAGTGGTAGTCAGGGAAAAGCAAATCAAAACCACAATGAGCGGCCTGGCACAATGGCTCACACCTGTAATCCAAGCACTTTGGAAGGCCGAGGCAGGTAAATTACCTGAGTTCAGGAGTTCCAGACCAGCCTGAGCAAAGCAAGACCCCATCTCAACTAAAAATAGAAAAAACTACTTGGGCGTTGTGGCGGGAGCCTGTAGTCACAGCTGCTCAGAAGGCTGAGGTAAGAGGATCGCTGGAGCCCAACAGTTTGAGGTTGCTGTGAGCTATGATGCCACAGCACTTTCCCTAGGGTGACTGAGACTGTCCCAAGAAAAATAACCAACACAATTAGATACCACTTCATACCCACTAGGGTGTCTATAATCAAAAAAAGGGACAGCAACAGGTTTTGGAGAGAATGTGGCTAAATTGGACCCCTCATACAACTGCTGGGGATGACAGTTTTGCAGTCCTCATAAAATTAAACATGGAATTACCATAAGGCCCCACAAGTCCATTCCTAGTTATATATCCAAGAGAACTGAAAACATATGTCTACATAAAAACTTGTACATGCTCTTGTGTCATGTGGAATGGTAATAAATAAAGGTCATTTTGCATTTTCATGTAAAAAAAAAAAACTTTTACATGAATGTTCATAACAGCATTACTCATAATAGCTAAAAATGTCCATCAATGGATGAATGGATAAGTATATGGTAGTTTCATACAATGTAGTATATTTCAGCCATGAAAAGGAATGAAGTTTTGATACATGCTACAACATGAATGAACCTTAATAACTTCTTGCGAAGTGAAAGAAGGCAGCAGTTACAAAAGTCCAGATATTATATGATCGCATTTATATTACATGAATGTCCAGAACACACAAATCCATAAAGACAAGAGTAGATTAGTGGTTCCCAGGGCCTGGGGAGAGGAGGAAATGGAATGGAGAGTGAATGCTAATAGGTGTATGGTTTCTTTTGGGGAGGTGATGAAACTGTTCTGGAAGTAGATAGTGGATAGTTGCACAACCCTGTGAATACATGCATATAGTATGCATGCTCACAGGAGATTAATATAAATTTATAACCAATAAATTGTACATTTTTAAAGGGTGAATTTTATGATATGTGAATTACATGTCAATAAAAAGAAAAAGAAGAAAAAAAGAAAGAGCAATTGATACACAGAACCTGAAATAATGTCACAGACATGCTGAACAAAAGCAGCATATAATGTAGGGTTCCATTTACATGAAGTGCAAAAACAGGCCAAAAAACTCTGGTACCATATGGTGTTTATGGGTACCTACATATGGAGTGGGAGTGAAATCACTCATGAGGAAGATAATCACCAGGCTCAAGGCAGTAGAAGAGGGAAAGGAGATGGAATCAGTGCAAGGAATTCAACTGCATCTGTAATAGAATTTCTTTTAAAAAGCGATCTGAGGGTGGAGCCTGTGGCTCAGTGAGTAGGGCGCTGGCCCCATATATCAAGCATGGCAGGTTTGAACCTGGTACCAGCCAAACTGCAAACAAAAAATAGCGGAGCGTTGTGGTGGGCGCCTGTAGTCACAGCTAGTTGGGAGGCTGAGGCAAGAGAATCGTCTAAGCCCAAGAGTTGGAGATTGCTGTGAGCTGTGATGCCATAGCACTCTACCGAGGGCGGCAAAGTGAGACTCAGTCTCAAAAAAAAATTTTAATTTAAAAAATAGTGGCCGTAGCTCAGCGCTCGTAGCACAGTGGTTATGGTGCCAGCCACATACACCGAGGCTGGCAGGTTTAAACCCAGCCTGGGCCAGCTAAACAACAATGACAACTGCAACAAAAAATAGCCAGGCACTGTGGTGGGTGCCTGTCCCAGCTACTTGGGAGGCTGAGGCAGGAGAATCTCTTAAGCCCAAGAGTTTGAGGTTCCTTTGAGCTGCAATGCCACAGCACTTTACCAAGGGTGACATAGTGAGACTTTGTCTCAAAAAAAAAAAAAAAATATATATATATATATATATATATATAGTGGCCAGGCGTGATGACTCACACTTGTAATCCTAGCACTCTGAGAGGTTGATGTGGGAGGATTGCTTGAGCTCAGGATTCTGAGAACAGTATGAAAAAGATCAAGAGCAAGACCCTGTCTCTACCAAAAAACAAACAAACAAACAAAAAAGCTAGTTGGGTGTTGTGCTGAGCACCTGTAGTCCCAGCTACTTGAGAAGCTGAGGCAAGAGAATAGATCTCTTGAGCCAAAGAGTTTGAGGTTGCTGTGAGCTAAGACACCATGGCACTCTACTGAGAGTGACCAAGTGAGACTCTGTCTCAAAAAGAAAAAAAAACTGGGCTAGGTGTGGTGGTTCACACCTGTAATTCTAGACTCTGGGAAGCTGAGGAAGGAGAAACACTTGAGCTCAGGAGTTCAAGACCAGTCTGAGCAAGATGGAGATCAATACCCCAATCTCTACTAAAAAACAGAAAAATAAGCTGAGTGTTGTAGCCGGCACCTGTAGTCCCAGCTACTCAGAAGGCTGAGGCAAAAGTGTCACTTGAACCAAAGTGTCTGAGGTTGCTTGCTGTGAACTAGCCTGACACCATGGCACTCTAGTCTGGGCAACAAAGTGAGATTCTGTCTCAAAAAAAAAAAGAAAAAAAAAATGGCAGCTCAGCGCCCATAGCACAGTGGTTACACCTAAGGTGGCAGGTTTCAACCTGGCCCAGGCCAGCTAACCAAGAATGACAACTTCAACAAAAAGTAGCCAGGCATTGTGGCGGGTGCCTGTAGTCCCAGCTACTCAGGAGGCTGAGGCAAGAGAATCACTTAAGCCCAGGAGTCTGAGGTTGCTGTGAGCTGTGATGCCATAGCACTGTACCAAGGGTGACATAGTGAGATTCTGTCTCAAAAAAAAGAAAAATGGCTAATAAGCATGATGTCTCAGAGGAGGGAGAATCACGTGAGCCCAGGAGTTTCAGACAGGCCTGGGCAAAACAGTAAGAGGCAAAAAAAAGTTTTAAAACTTAGCTAGGCATTGTGGCAGTGGCCTGTAGTCCTAGCTATTCCTTGGGAGGCTGAGGCAGGGGGATTGTTTGAGCCCAGGAGTTTGAGGCCATAGTGAGCTATGATCGTGCCACTATACTCTAGGCTGGGTAGCAGAGACTTTATCTTAAAAAAAGTTTGGTCCTGAGGGCAAACATTTCACTCCTTAGCCAGGTTTTGGTTGATGTTTCAGGGCTACTGACAACGAGGTGAATTGGGCTCCATTTCCATCCTGGTGGATTCCATGTCCAAAAGAGGCATAAAGAATCCAAATGTCATGGGGTTGGACCAAGTAGGGACTCTAGAATCCCAGAGATGCCCAGAGGGAGGAAGCCAGTCAGGGAAGGCTTCCAGGAAGAGAGGACATTGAAGCTGAGTCTCAAATGGAGACCTGACAGAGAGGACACACCATCCCGGACACCACACCCCCGCCCCCGCCCGTGTCTCCCCCAAAGCCTGGCCCTGGCCCCCGGTGATTCCCTTATCTGCCCACTCCCAGCTGCCTCCCTGCTGGCTGAACAGTCACCGCAAAATTCTGGGCCTGTGTCCTCTCCACGGCATGGGGGAGGGAGTGGCGAGAAGCCTGGCCTCAGAGCCTCAGTGTTTCTAGCTCTTGATGAAGGCAGGACTCTGAGGCACCCCACTTCTCCACCCTTGACTTCTCTTCCTAAGCCCTTTGACCCCTTCAGGAAGGAAAAAATTAGGCGTGAGTCCAGCAGCCAAACCCTAGCCTTAGATATGCCTCTAGCCTGCCCTCCCCTAAGAGAACAGATTTCCCTACCTCGCCCCCAACAGAGTCTCAAGCTGTAGCCCTGGGTAGAGTGCCGTGGCATCATAGCTCCCAGCAACCTCCAACTCCTGGCTTAAGCGATTCTCTTGCCTCAGCCTCCCAAGTGGCTGGGACTATAGGCACCTGCCACAACACCCAACTATTTTTTGCTTGTAGTTGTCATTGTTGTTTGGCAGGCCCGTGCTGGATTCGAACCCGCCAGCTCTGGTGTATGTGGTTGGTGCCTTAGCTGCTTGAGCCACAAGCACCAAGCCTGAAACTGCTGTTTCTAATAATAATAACAAGGATGAGAGTTACCAATTGCAGTTGACACCATTTATGGTGTGCCAGGCAAGCCCTGTACTGAGTGGTTACATCTCCACCTGTGTGTGTGGTGGGTCTATTATTACACCCATCTTCCAGGTGAAGAAACTGAAGCTCAGTTGGCTTCAAGGGTGGCTTGCCCAGGAATCACATACCAAATCAGTGTCAGAGTTGAGCCAAGAACCTGGGGCCGGGGACGATCATCTTCATTTCTCTGCACCTACTCCTAGTCTGGAAGATGGGGGTGATTATACACACTTATGTCACAAGGACCTCATGAGAATGGAATAAAATGATGTGTGGAGAGCACTTAGCACAGCGCCTGGGGTCAGTCAGCAAATAATGCTGCTGCTGTATTATTAGTATATTAATGATAGTAAAAGTATTTGTATCAGAATTAGTATTAGTATTATATTTATTGTAGTTGTCAGAATGGTTTTAGAATTAGTATTAGTAATAACATTAATAATAGTGTTAGATTATAACTATCATTAGCATTAGATTAGTATTGCTATCATTACTCGAATTAGTATATTCTTTTGTTAAATCATAGCTGTGTACATTAGTGCAATCGCCTGTACCCATTCTAAGATGCACCATAGATGTGGCCCCACCCATTACCTTCCCTCCACCAAAACCTCCCCCCTCCCTTCCCCTTCCTTGGCCCTTTTCCCATAGTCTTGTGCTATAGTTGGGTTATAGCCTTCATGTGAAAGCTGTAATTTAGCTTCATAGTAGGGCTGAGTACATGAATTAGTATGTTCTTATAGAAGTAGAGAGTGAAGGCTCAGTGCCTGTGGCTCAAGCGGCTGAGACGCCAGCCACATACACCTAAGCTAGTCAGTTCGAGTCCAGCCCAGGCCCACCAAACAACAATGATGGTTGCAACCAAAAAATAGCCCGGCGTTGTGGCGGGTGCCTGTAGTCCCAGCTACTTGGGAGGTGGAGGCAGGAGAATCGCTTGAGCCCACGAGTTGGAGGTTGCTGTGAACTGTAATGCCACGGCACTCTACCCAGGGCGACAGCTTGAGGCTCCGTCTCAAAAAAAAAAAAAAAAAAGTAGAGAGTGGAGTAATGGTTACCAGAGCACACAGAGGGTAGGGAGTGTCCAACCACACACGCTGGACTGTGTTCTCTGACCACCTCTGAGGTGCACAGGTTGGTCAGTGGGTGCAAAGCTACAATTAAGAAGAATAAGTTCTGGTGTTCTATTACATAGTAGGATGACTAGAGTTAATAAAAATGTACTGTATATTTCCAAATAGGAGAAGAGGATTATCAATGTTCTCACAAAGAAATGATAAACGTTTGGGCGGTGCCTGTGGCTCAGTGAGTAGGGTGCCAGCCCCCTATACCGAGGGTGGCAGGTTCAAACCCAGCCCCGGCCAAACTGCAACAACAACAAAAAAAAAACAGCCGGTGTTGTGGCAGGCACCTGTAGTCCCAGCTACTTGGGAGGCTGAGGCAAGAGAATCGCTTAAACCCAGGAGTTTGAGGTTGCTGTGAGCTGTGACGTCACAGCACTCAACCAAGGGTGACAAAGTGAGACTCTGTCTCTAAAAAAAAATGAAATGATGGATATGCTCATTACTCTGACTTGATTATTACACAATGTATACATATATTGAAATATCACATTGTATACCATAATATATACAATTATGTGCTTACCATAACTGTAAAGAAATACAATAAAATTAGTAGCAATGTTAGAAATAATATTGGTATTACTCTTGGGATAAGCATACTATTAGCATTAGTACTAGAAGTAGTAGTAGGGTTAGCTAGAAAGGTCTAAGTGCTATCCCTCATATACAATAGGTACTCGATACAATAAACAAATAATACTTAATATTTGATGAGATTTCAGATTTAAGTAAGTTAAAAATCACTTCACATAGGGTAAAACTCTTCAGTTTCCCCAGTCATCCTATGGAGTACTTACTATTATTACCCCATTTGTTCAGAAGAGGAGCTGAAGTCCAGAGAGGAGAGTAACTTGCTCAAGGTTGGTGATTAGAGGATGGGCTGGCTCCAGGGTCCATGTCCTGAAACTATTACCACTTAAGTCAGAGGTGTCCATGTAGTTGTTCTCACTGTCGAGGACTCAGCATGGGTGTGGCACACAGCAGCTCAATGCATAGGAAGTCCATGGGGTTGCTCTTGGTCCTCCCAAAACTTTTCATTTTATATATGAGGACACCGAGACTCAGAGAGCTAAGATGAGAATGGTAAACTCCCTCTGGTGTGGGCCTGTGGGCAAGTGGATCCCATTGACTGGGGCTCCTGCCTTACCCTCTACTCTCTATATGTCTCTGTCTTCCCCACCTGTAGAATGAATGGGCAGTCAGGAGAGCTCCCTGTCTCATGGAGTTCCAGGTCCATGATGACTTGAGGGTCTTACTCTCTGCCCTGTGGGGATCCAACTTGGACACTTACTGTCAGATGATTTCATGCAGAAAAGTTGCTCAGAACAGACTAGGCACAGGCCTATGTCAGTGTAAGACACTGTAGTTGTTGTTGTTAATATTTGGGGGAGGTGGGAGGGCGGGAGTGTGAGGACTGAGGTGCAGAGGCCCAGCAACCCCCTGGGGGGGTCCCTCTCAGTGGACTAAGGATAGAGCCACAGGCTATGTCAATCCACAACCCCTGTTGCACCTGCCCAGGGCTTACCTCAGTCTACCACCTGGGGTCTCATGGATTTCCTCTGAGACCCTATCTCTGAATATCTCTGTCTCTGCCTCTTCTCTACAGCACTGTCTCTGTCTTGCTTATAAGTTTCTCCACCTGTGTCCTTAGCTTCTGTTCCTTTCAGTTTTTTTCTATCACATTCTGTCCATCTCTCTCTTATTCTCTCTTTGCCTCTATGTAACTGTCTCTGGTTCTCTCTTTCTGCCCTCTCTGTACCTCCTTCCACCTCTCTACCTCTTTATTTACCTTTGTCACTCTCCAGTTTACCCATTTCTATGTCTCTCTGCCTTTCTCTGTCTCTGTCTCTCCCTCTCTCCTTCCTAGCCCTATTCTACTTCTTGAAGACCCACAAAGGAACCAATCCTGGGTCCCATCTCAGATTCCCGCCTCTAAGGCAGCATGGTAGGCAAAAAGTTGAGGCCACTGTCCCCGGATGCCCCCCCCCAACCCCCATCCCAAGACAGCCTGTTACTACAGCAGAGCCAACAGCCACAGTCGCCTCTATCTGATAAGACTTATCTGCTGCCCCAGGGCAGGCCGGAGCTGGAGCTGGCGTAAGCCCAGTGGGGCACTGAGTGAGTGTGCCCCTGCCTCCTGCCACCACTTGCCTGGCCCCTGGGCTGGGCCTGGATAGTAAAAGTGTCCTACAGGCTCTGGTTCAAATCCCACTGAACCTCTCTGAGCCTCCTTCTCCTGACCTGCAAAATGGGTACAGCTACATCCCTCCTCTTCCTGAAGCCAGAAGGACTCACTACATAAAGGCCTTGTCCACACTTGGCCCAGCACACAATAGGGCCTTCACTCACTGGAAAGCCCAGTGGAGTGATGAAACCATATCTGCTATTTTCATTTATCTTGGTTTCAGCCCATTTCACTTATCTAGACACTGAAGTTCATGGGAGCCCAAGTCAAGCTGTATCCAAGAATCCATAAAGTGGGCAGGTGGGGTGAAGGAGGGCCCCCAGTGGCCAAGAGGTGCCCCATGATTGAAGGCCCACCCCCTCCCCTGAACTGCCCCACCCATTGGGGCACCAGCCACTCCCTGGGGAGGAGGGAGGAAGGTGAGGGAGGGAGCAAAGGAGGGAGGAGGAGAGCCTCAAAGGCCAAGGCCAGCCAGGACACCCCCTGGGATCACACTGAGCTCACCACATCCCCAAGGCAGCTGAACCCTCCGCACCAACCCACCCAGGTCAGTCTCAACCCTGAATGAGCCCCTAGCACGGCAAACCCTGGGCCTATTGCCCCTGCCTCATGGCTATCCCCCCAGCCTGCTCCCTAAGGCTCTTCGACTTACCACTGGTCTCCAGAGTGTTGGCCACCCCTGAACACCTTCATAGCTCCTCAGACCCACCTCTGTCTTTCCAATCCCCACCTCTACCCCAACTCTATCCCCCAAACCCACTTCCCTGCACTCTTGCCAAGATATCTGTCTCCTGATCCCTTCACTCCCCCTAGCCCCAGGTCTGTCTCCCCTAAACATTAACTTTGCTCCCAAAATATGCCTTCATCCTCCCAAATCCTTCCTCTGCCCCAAATTTGATTGCTACTCACCCAAACTTGTCTCTGTCTCCCTGATTCTCCCTAAAACCTCACTTTTGCTCCCTAAGGCTATGTCTTCTCCCAAACTCCTTATCTGCTCTACAACACTCGTCTCTGTCCCAAACACCCACCAAACCCTAGCTCCATCCTGTTACACTCATCTCTGCTTCTCAAACCCCATATTTGTTCCCTTGACTTCTGAATTCCAAAAACTCTCTCTCTCCCAACTCTTTCCCTGCTCACCAAAATGTCTTTGTCACCCCAAACACTAAGTTTACTCTCCAAAATCTGTTCTGCAGCATGAACCTTCATGTCTGCCTTCCCTAAACCCAGTCCTAGCCCTAAAACATGCCTCTCTCTCTCTGAATACCTCTGACCCTACACCTTTCTGTACCCCAATTCTATCTTGGCTTCTCAAACTTCTCCTGTGCTCCTATTTCTCTAATCCCCAACCATGTATCTATCCACCCAAACTGACCTTTGACTCCTAACTTCCATGTCTATTCTGGCAAAACTTTTGGATACCCCGAACTTTCTGTGATCCTCAGAATCCATCTCCTTCTCCCAAACTACTTTTCAACTTGGTCTCTGACTCTCAAACTTCACTTCTGATTACCCAACCTCAACTCTGTTTTCCCAACCTACTCCTAAGCCAGTATGTGCCTCTGAACTTCCAAGCTTGTCTCTGCTTCTCAAACCTCATATCTACTTCCCCCAAACTCCATGACTATGCCCCAAACTTCTCCCTGACTCAACCCAAAAACTGACCCTTGAACTCTACCTCTATGCCCCTAAGCCCCATATCTGCCCCCTAGACAACCCCACGAGACCCTCTCTTGAAGGTTGGAATTGGAATGTTACCTGGGGTGAGGGGCTGGGGCCGAGGGAGTGTGGAGGGTGCCGGGCTGCTGCCTGCCGCTACCGTTGGGGCAGCACTTACTCTTGTGGGGCAGCTGATAAGGAGCTTTCATATCCCCCAGCCTCGAGATAAACTTTATCTCTGTCCAGAGAGTGATAACTTGGGATGGGGGGTGGGCCCCTGCTCACAGGAGGGGTGGGCAGCCCTGGACCCATCAAGGTGCAAGGTGCCTGGGTAGAGGGCAGAAGTACTGGGAGGAGATTATGGGGGTAAGGTGAGAATGAGGGGATAGTGGTGACAGAAAGAGAGCAAGAGACACAGTGAGACAGAGAGAGAAGGGAGAGAAAACAGAGGGGGAGAAAGAGATGGAAAAAAAGAGCAAGAGACAAATGAGACATGAAGAGAAACAGAGACTCAAAGAAAGAGTAAGAGACAGAGATAGTAGAAAAGCAAGAGGAGGGTCTAGGAGCAGAAATAGAGAGTAAGACAGAAATGCAGAGAGAGTGAGAGCGAGAGCAAGACCCACAGATAGACACATGGAGAGACAGAGACTAAGAAATAATTAGAGACATGAAAAAAGGAGATGGAGAATGAGACAGAAGGATGATGGAAAAGCAAAACATCTGTCCAGGCAGAGATGTCAGGAACCTGGGGCTGAGAAGGCATTGGTAGTGGGCCAATCTGCACCTGCCCCTTCCCCAGCATCACCCCAAGCCTGGGCCCTCCCCTTAGCCTGTCTACACAATGGGTCACTTAGGCAAGGGTGAGGGGCCTCCTACTCCATCTCTATCATTTCACCCTACAGACAGGGATGCTGGGCAGTCAGGGCCAAGGGGAAAGATTGCCGACTCCTTGTCCTGGGCTGTGTGGTGGGGGTATGGATATAGGAGTAATACGAGAGGCAGGGAAATAAGGTCAGAGTGCTCAAAGAGAGGGGAATTGAGGGAAGAGACAAACAAGCAGGAAAGAGTTGGAGAGATGCAAAGATGTACAGAGAGATACAAGTCTCCACTGGGAAAAATGAGAGTAACAGAGAGAGATACATAGAACTGAGAAAATGAGAGAGGAAAAAAAGATAAAAAGACAGAAATAAAGAAGGAAAGACAGGAAAAGAGGGGGAAAACATGAAACATTTACAAAAGCACAGAGAAAGAGAGAGAGAAAGGGTAAGATACATCACAGAAGCACAGAAAGATAGGGGAGAGATACAGAGTCCGGGAAGAAGACATGCAGAGGGACACAGAAAGACAGAGACACATATAAGGCAAGACAGAAGCAAAGGGCCATCTCAAAGGTCTTAGTTCAGCCACTATCACCAGCTCCAATATAGCAGATGGGGAAACTGAGGCCTGGGAATGGTGGGAATTGAAGAGGCCTGAAAGCAGAACTATGAGAGGCCTCTCCAGAGGAGAGGGTATGGGTATGAGCACCTCCCACCTGTCACTCTCCTCAGAGGAAGCCAGTGGCCTTGGGGTGATTTCAAAAGTTGGGTGGGGATGGCAGAGATAAGCAGTGAGGGGTAGTGACCCCCCCATGGAGCAGGGAGGAACTGAGGGGGCCCTCTGCCTACAGACCTAACGGAGGTGGGGGAGGGAGTCCAGCCGGAAACCATGGGGTTTCTGAGAAAGTCAGAGGGCAAGATGCAACCGATAGGGATGAAGTTGGGGAGCACAGGAGGGTGAACCCCAACGTCCTGGTGGAACAGACCAAGGGGTTCAAGGGACCTCTGGTTCTGCACCCCATCCTGCCCCACCTAGACACTTCTAGGGGAGAGGAGAGGAAGGATGGAAGCAGGGGGAGAATAAGAAGAGGAAAGAGGGAGCAGGGGAGAAGGAGACAAGGGATGGGAGAAAAGGATGCAGTAAAAGGGAGAAGGGACAGAAGTTGCAGAAGATGGAAAGGAGGATGTTGGAGGAGGAAGATGGATAAGAACATAACAAAGAAAAAGGAGAGGAGAGGAAAGAGAAGGGAAGGACCACAAGAAGAGAAGAGAATGAGGAGAAGGAAAGAGAAGTGGAGGAGTAGATGCAGAAAGGAGAAGAAGATAAGGTGGATGAAAGAGCAGGAGAAAGAGGATGAAGAGACAGAGGAAGAGAAAAGGAGGGATGCAGAAAAGGGGTAAAGGGAGATTAGAAGGAGAAGGGATAGAAGAATGAGGCAGGAGAGGAAAGAAAAGGAAGGGGGAAGAGGAGGAAGAAGAAGAGGAGTTGAGTGAGAGGAGGGAACAGAAAGATGGGAGGAGAAGAAATGAGAGAATAGGAGAAAGAAGAGAGGGTAGCAGTGGAGAGTAGATGAAGATGGTGGGATGGGAGGGGATAAAAGACAAACAGGGCAAGAGGAGAATGGGGAAGACATGAAAGTCAGAGAACAGAGTACAAGACAAGGGGGCAATGCAGGAAAGGGAAGGGAGAGGGAGCAAGAGGAGAGAAGGTGAGGAGGAATAGGGAGGTAGGAAGCAGGAATATGGAGACTGAGGAGATGGAACAGGAGGTAGGGAAGGAAGAGGGACAGGTGGAAGGAAGTGGGGAGAGGAGGACCTCTGTGTCTAAGGACCCCTCCTGTCCTCACAGGCTAAACCCCAGAGGCCCCATGGATTTCCCTGGCCTGGGAGCCCTGGGGACCTCAGAGTCCCTGCCACAATTTGTGGATCCTGCCTTAGTATCCTCAACACCAGAGTCAGGGGTCTTCTTCCCCTCTGGGTCAGAGGGCTTGGATGCAGCAGCCTCCTCCACCGCTCCGAGCACAGCCACTGCTGCAGCTGCTGCACTGGCCTACTACAGGGATGCTGAGGCCTACAGACACTCCCCAGGTAACTCCATTGGGTGGCTATCTTAACATTGCCTGGATGTTGTTGGGGTTGCCATAGAAATCCTTAGCTAGGTCAAAATCCCACTAGGAGGTCCTCTTGGAAATGGCCAGAAGCTTTTCTTTCTTTTTTTTTTTTTTATTAAATCATAGCTGTGTACATTGATATGATCATGGGGCATCATACACTAATTTCACAGACCGGTTGACACGTTTATATCACACTGGTTAACTTAGCCTTCCTGGCAATTTCACAGTTATTGTGTTAAGACATTTACATTCCACATTTACTAAGTTTCACATATACCATTGTAAGATGCACCACAAATGTATTCTCACCAATCCCTCTCCTTCCACCCACCTCCCCCCTCCCTCCCCTCCCTTTCCCCCTTCCCCCTATTCCTAGGTTGCAAATGGGTTACAGCATTCATGTGAAAGCCCTAAATTAGTTTCATAGTAGGGGCGAGTACATTGGATACTTTTTCTTCCATTCTTGGGATACTTTACTAAGAAAAGTATGTTCCAGCTCCATCCATGTAAACACAAAGGAGGTAAAGTCTCCATCTTTTTTTAAGGCTGCATAATATTCCATGGTGTACATATACCACAATTTAGCCAGAAGCTTTTCATATGGATGTG
>CAUYPK010043552.1:0-79081 GCA_963574355.1 Loris lydekkerianus
GGGCAGCACTGGGTTTCAACCCCCCCCCCCCCCCCCCCCCGCCTGGCCCTTCTGCCTGTCACCTGTGCCCCAGGCCTAGGGCACAGGATACCACTGCTCCTGATTTCTTGCCATTTGTTCTCCCGCTTGGGCCTTGGTGCCTCCAGGTCAATGAGGGAGACGGCCTCCTCATCAGTGATGCCCTCCTCCAGGTAGAACTCCACCAGGTGCAGCACCTCTGGAGGGCAAAGGCACAGAGAGAGGGCTGAGGAAGCTGGTAGCAGGGTGGGGTGGGGTGGGGTGGGGGAGAAGGCGGAGTTCTTTAGCCACTGGCAGGCTTCTGCCCTCTGCCTATGCAGCCTGTGCTCAGCTACCAGCAAGGGGCTGGGCCCTGAATGCCCACCCCAGCCTCCCAGTCCGAGTGTACGGCGATAGCCTCTACTCCTGGGGCACTTCATTACACAAAGCCCTGTACCAGGTTCCAAGAAGTAGGTGCCAAAAGTGACTCTGTGTCATGCAGGGTGAGCGCCACATTGTCCCCAATAAACAAACAAGGCCACTCAGAGGCCTTTGGGCTTTGTCTAACATCTTATGGCCAATAAGCAGTGCAGTAAGCCAGTCGTCCCCAGCCGCCTTGTCCCTGTGCATGGCCACAAGAACTCACCGTAGGAAGAGGCAGAGAAGACAAAGGGCTGGCGGCAGTTCACGCACACATTGCCCAGATTGTTGAGCAGCGGGTTGTTGGTGGAGCAGCGGTAGCACAAAGGCACCAGCTCCTACAAAACACATGCACCACAGCCTGCCCAAGGGCCACACCAGGAGCAGACACATGTCCTCTTCTCCCTCCTCCCCCTGGGAAGAGGAAAAGCCACCTGGGTGGGCAGGGAGGAGGCACTGATCCTGGGCCCAGCCCAGAAAACCACATTGTCCCTGTTGGCCAAAAGGACAAGCTGAGGTGTGCCCTGGGGTTATGCTGTGGTGAAGCCAGACAAAAGCCTATAGAAATATCCGAAGCCCTGTCACCTGGGCCCACTGCCTGAGATGCTGCCTTCACAGGCAGGGCTCTGTTGTCCTGGCAGCAACAGTAACCACTGCTACCAATTACCAGCCACGTGCCATGCTGCAGCCACTATGCTGGCTCATTTATCCTCACCACTATTTGTACGAAAGGTGTTACACGGGTCCCCATTTGTTAAGAGAGAAATTGAGGCTCAGAAAGATTGAGGCATAGCTAGGAAATGGAACTAGGATTTGAATGCAGGTCTGTCTGATGCCAACTCCCTGCTCTGAGCTTAGAAGAAGGAGCTGTAAGAAAGAGCAGCTGGAGAGACTGAGGGAAAGCAGGCTGGGGCACAGAAGCCGGCTGCAAATACTGCAGGGAGGATTTACTGGAGAGCCATTACCTGGTTCCAGAAAGTGGGGAGGGCTCCTAGATGAGGGCCAACCCCACATCCAGGCCCAAGGTGCAGGGAGTTGCCTGGGCACAGAGGTGCCAGGCCATGGAGGTGTGGCTAGGACACAGGGGCAACCAGACTCCAGGCTGAGGACTGGGGCTGTATGAGAACAGAGAGGAGAGGGAGAGGGAGAGCAAGAGGAGCTGGCAAACCAAGGATCAGGCAGGGGTGGAGGGAATGGAGCCTTGAAGAGTGGCATCCATCTTTCAAACAGAACCCATGCCAGGCAAGAAATCTTCAGATGTCCCAAGAAGAAAGAAGGAGGAGCTCCCCTTTCAAGGGGCCACATCCTCACCTCACTGTCGTGGAAGGGCTTGGAGCGGATGGTCAGGCTCCCCAGCTCAATGGACTTCTGGAACCTGGCAGGGATATGCAGGCCCTGCAGCTTATCGTAGGCGTGCCGGGCCAGCTTGTAGGCACCCAGGGCCCTGCTCTGCTTGGCCAGAGTGAAAAGCGTATTCCTGCCATCAACAGAGTTAAGGATAGCAGAGGCCACCCCAGGCCCAAGAGCTGACACTGCCTGCCCCTGGAGTGAGCCTCATACTGGAATGCAGCTTGTGCTCGTGCTAGGAGGGCACAGGAAGGAGCCTGAAGAATTGTTTGCTCATTTGTGAGATGGAAATGTATTTCTCAGCTAGCAAGAACTAGGGATTTTTCCAGAGACAAAGACAGTAGAGTTTCCATTAATATTTTAACTTTGTTTAGGTTCTCTGGGCCAGCTGATGGCTCATTTTGGACCAGGCCAGAATGGCTCTTCTTGCTTTACTGAGCCTACCAGCCAGGCCCTGAGATAATTGGCACATGCGCCCTCTGCTCCAGCCTTACCAAGTGGGGCCTGGTCCCATACTGGGGAGCACCCTCAGGTCCAGCTCACAGAGGCCACTGGGTGTGCAACGCTCTGCCTGCCTGCACTTCACCAACGGCCTTCTGGGTGATTTCTGGGCAGCAGCCTCACCTGTTCTCTGGGACCCCCTCTGAGGTCCTTGGCCTGAGGTTCTGATGTCAGGTCACATCAGCTTCTGCCCTGCCCTGCTTGGCTGACCCTGCACTGTGGCCCCTCCAACTGCAGCAGCTCTGTGGAGTTTTCTTTTGTGTCTCTACTATTACTCCCAAGAGTCAGGGACTGTGTCGTGTCCCGTTCAGATGGAAACTGAACGACTCCTCCTGCAGTGAGAGAACAGCACACAGGGACTGAATTCAACCAGCCGCTGCTGGAAGACCCAGGGTGAGGCTTGGGGAAGGGATTCAATCAAATTCTGCTAACTTGAATAGAACTTGCTGGAAAGGTTGGGTGTAGGTACTGAGGCCCTGCAGGTATGGCTGGGATCTCTTGTTTGGGGTCATATGGAGTGGGCTGTCAGCAGGGGTCTGAGTCACTGAAGATGCCTCCTGCCTTGGGGGAAGTTTTCCCTGAAATGTAAATGATGGGCCTGGAATCCTTTAGGGAGGCCAATTCAAACCACCAGCAGGTCAGGGCTCTCTTCTGGGAGGTGGTTTTCCTTATAGAAAAAAGGTAGGGGCTTGGCGCCTGCAGCTTAGCAGCTAGGGCGCCAGCCACATATACTGAGGCTGGCGGGTTCCAACCTGGCCCAGGCCAGCTAAACAACAATGACAACTACAACAAAAAATACTTGGGCGTTGTGGCAGCTGCCTGTAGTCCCAGCTACTTGGGAGGCTGAGGCAAGAGAATTGCTTAAGCCGAGGAGTTTGAGGTTACTGTGAGTTATGATGCCACAGCATTCTACTGAGGGAGACATAGTGAGACTCTGTCTCAAATAAAAAAAGAAGGTAGGGCTAGGGCTGGAAAGGGGCTGAGAGAATAGTAAGATTTAGAAGACAGGGGTAATTATATCTTTTATGACTTTCAAAAGATCTCCAAGACTTTGGTCATTTCTCTTCAGCCCCTTCTCTGTTTCCTGCCCCTCAGTGGACCTCACTTGGGCTGAGCCCAGCCCTTCCCACACCCCACGCTCACTTTGCTTCCACCTCTGTGCCTTTCCACGTGCTGGTCCTCCCCAGGAACAACCCCTTCTACCACCTTCCCTGGCTACTTCAGCCTGCAAGATGGACATTACCTTCTCCAGGCAGTCTTCCCTACCCAGGGCCCTACCTTATTCCACCCTTGGACACAGCACACATCCACTGAACCAGGCCCTGATGTGTCGCCTCCCTCATGAGATGGCAGCTTTGTCACCTGGTGGAGCACAGCAGGTGGACTGTATACTTGGGCTGAACAAACCCTTCCCACTCCCCAACCTGTGGAAGTGCCCAAGATTCCAAGCCTGAAGGCTGGGTGCTTCCTCCATTTTGGTTAAAGCTTCAACTGTGGATTCTGGAAGGCCTGGGACAGTGTTGGCCAAACATCCATTGCTGGGCTCAGCCCAGAGAGCCCTGAAAACTAATCTTCTCTTGGCACGGGCCCCGTGGCCCCCCTGGCTGAACCTCTTCTAAGGCAGAACAGCAGTGGGGGGCAAGCTTGCTCTCTTCCCTGAGGGCTACTGGAGAAAGGGAAGTTCTGCCAGGAAAGTGCTCTGGAAAGATCTTCTAGGGGCCATTAGACAAGAGGGGTAGGACAGAGGGTGGGGGTGAGAGAAAGGATACACTTTAGAGATGCCCAAGGGGGTATCCTTGGTCAGGCTGTGCAGCAGGAACCTGGAGATGTTGAAAAGTGTTTCAGGAAGATGGAAACTGAATGGCTCCTCCTGCAGTGAGAGAACAGCACACAGGGACTGAATTCAACCAGCCGCTGCTGGGCCAGGCCAGCATTATTACCACCAATAGTTCTGAGTTACTCCAACAAGAGGGTGGCTTTCTTTATTGAGCACCTACTGTGTGCCACTATCTTGTGTGGTTTTGTGGCATGCATTTTTTATTGTTAGAGACAGGGTATCACCCTGTCACCCAGGCTGGAGTGCAGTGTTGTCATCATATTTCATTGTAACTGCAAACTTCTGGGCTCAAGGGATCTTCCTGCCTCAGCTTCCTGAGTACCTGGGTCTACACACATGTGCTGTCACACCCAGCCACCCAACCCAGCTTGTGACAGCATTTTTATCCTCACTGTACTGATAAGGAAATTGATACCCAGAGATGATTTGTTCACATCACTGGCTAAAATACAGCAGAGCTAGGTTCAAACCCATATTTGATTCCAAAGCCCAAGAATGCCTTTCTCCCAAGCATCTGGGGTAGGTAATTATTCCATTTTCCCGAGCCTCCAATTAGATCTAAAAGAGAAGACCTATTACGTAATTTAGGACATGGCCACTGATATAAACTGATACAAACCTGTCTTTAAATGGAGCCATTTGACCCTTCCAGCATAAAATTACATGCCTGATCTTTGCTACCCAACACAGCCTGACCAATGTACCACCATAAACATACACACACACATGGGGTCCCTGAAATGGTGATCCGTTTCCCTGACACCTGGCACAGGCCCTGACAGGAGGCACTCAGCACACATCAGTGAAATTAATTGGTCTTCTGTACCTAAAGGTTGCCAGAAAAGCTCAGCCCAGCAGACTAAAGGGAATTTCCTATTAGGAGGAAATTGTTTTGTTTTTCTGTTTTATATGAGACAGAGTTTCACTATGTTGTCCTTGTTAGAGTGCTGTAGAATCACAGCTCACGACAACCTCAAACTCTTGGGCTTAAGTGATTTTCTTGCCTCAGCCTTCCAAGTATGGGACTATAGGTGCCTCCCACAATGCCCGGCTATTTTTTTTGGTTGCCGTTGTCATTGTTGTTTAGCAGGCCCAGGCTGGGTTTGAACCCACCAGCCACAGTGCATGTGGCTGGAGCCTTTAACCACTGTGCTGTGGGCGCCGAGCCTGTTTTTTTTTGAGACGGAATCTCCCTTTGTCACTCCCGGTAGAATGCCGTCATAGCTCACAGCAACCTCAAACTCTCGGGCTCAAGTGATTCTCTTGCCTCAGCCTCCCAAGTAGCTGGGACTACAGGTGCCTGCCACAACACTCAGCTACTTTTAGAGACGGGGGTCTCACTCTAGCTCAGGCTGGTCTCGAACTCATAAGCTTAGGTGATCTGCCCGCCTCCGCCTCCCAGAGTGCTAAGTTTACAGGCATGAGCCACTGCGCTCAGCCTAGAATACCCTATTTTGAAGGAGTCTGGCATACTGTGGGGAAACTGAGACAGCAGATTTCTAATAAAGCTTTAGATGATGAGGATTAAAGCAGGCCAGCCACCCCTTTGTGAACACTTCCATGGTACTAAATGGACATGGACATTTCCTGAAGAATCTTTCTTTGAGGCCCTGTCATCACTGAGCCCCCAGGCCTTAGTCTCTAACGGTCTAATTCCTTTGCTCTATACTCCTTTGGCTCAGAGCTCAGCACTTTCTCTTTAGTCCCCATATTTCTATAGCCTCTGTTATCTCCAAGCACTAAAGAAAACATGAAACTGGATCCCCTTCAGTGTACGAACTGGATGAAGCCTGCCTCTGGTCCTACTGTACTAGGTGTGGAAGCTGGGAAACATTCAGAGAGAACAGGAGTGTGTGTGTGTTGGGGGGGAGGGAGGCATTCTTAGGATCAGCGCCTGCCCTCTGGGAAAAACGCCATTGTGCATCCTAGGCAGGAGTCAGCACTTTCCTCTCCAGTCTTCCGTGCTGCTCTGCCAGGCCTTGATGCTGAACCCAGCTACACTCATATCCAGGCCTTTGCATAGCCTGTGACCTCTGCTAGGAACGCCCTTCCTCCTCCCCTTCCCTTGTACCATCCTTCCGGTCTCCCTCCTCTCCTCTCGGCTTAGAGGCCACCTCCTCACACACCTCCAAGCTTTCTCCCTGAAGGACTGTCCTATTTGCTAGACTGTGAGTTCCTCTGGGTGGGGACAATGTCAATTTCACCATTGTTCCCAGGCCTCATCACAGGGACTGTTAGTGTCACAGCAGGCATTTGCTGAATGAAGGAATGGGCCAACGAAGAAGACCTCAGCTGCCAGAGAGAGGAGACCAGCCTTGTGCCCCAGATGTGGGGAGGACGAGGAGCAGGCAGAGAGCTCAGGGGATGGTGCTGAGAGTGGAACACCATGAGGACTCAGGTAAACAGACCGAGCTGGGCCCTGACTTCCAAGCCAAAGTTGAGTCTTCACTCCATTTGAGGTGGCTTCTCCCCAGGTGAAAGCCTTATTAGACATGAGGAGCTTTTAGGGAAAGCAAACACTAAAAAGGCAGATGAGGTCCCCTGTGACCAAGGACACTGCTGTGGGAACAGAAGCAGCACAGGGCTGACGGCAGGCCTAGCAGAGCCTATCAAAGCAGCATTTCTTTCCAGACTTTCCCAGGAGGTAAAAAATGTGCCAGAGGTCAACATAGATTAGGAGGAAAGTGCCCAGAGAGGAGGCAGGGTCTTTGAGAGGTTCAAAGAACCGTGAGACGCTCAGCCTTGGGAAGCAGGCCGTGGAAAGCTGGTGTGAAGCCTCTACCTGGGACAATTACCCGGGGTTGTACTGTGCTGGGCACTCTTCCAAACACTTTTCCAATATTAATTTATTAATTATTAATTATTAATCCTCACCACAATTCCGTCAAGTGGGTACTGTTATTATTTGCATTTCATACAGAAGGAAACAGAGTCACAGAGAAGATAAATGACTTGTCCAAGGTCAACACGGTGCAGCTGAGATGTGAGGTCTTAAGAGTTCACCTTTTAAACCATATGCCAGCTCACTTTCTCTAAGATGGGACAGGCAGGGAACAGCTAAGAGCACAGGTTCTGGAGCCAGCCTGTTGGGATTCAGGCACTGCTCTGCTACCTACGAGCTGTGAGCCCTCTGTCCAGTACCTCAGTCTCTTTATCTGTCAGATGGGGATGATCACACTCATGGTGTGGTGGAAAGGATGAAATGAGTAGATACAAAAAAGCCAGCAGCACACTGCCCAGTCTGTGGTCAGTGATCACTATAGCATGACTATTGATACCTTCCCAGCCTATCAGCACAGGATAAGCTCACATCATAGGAGCTTAATCAACATTTGCTGAGTGATTGAGGAGACAAACAGGATGAAGAGGCTATTGACAACCTGTCACCTGTTCCCCACTGCCACCAGAAACATTTAAAAAGGCTTCCTCAAAGGAATCAGGGAGTGATTAAATAGGAGAAATATTTGGGTCTCTGGAGATCAAGCAAACCCTTTTGTTTTATAAAGAAGGAAACTAAAGGCCAGAAAGAGAACAAAAATTGCTCAGGAGAATAACCTTGGCTTTCACCCTTCTAGAGGAGAGGGCCCCCTGGAAGTCCCATCCCTCTTGTCTAATCTAGAGTTTACTCAAGTCATCAAAGCATGAATGAAGCAACTAGAAAGACCCACCCCTCTCTGGATTGTAATTCAGAAGCCCACAGCTTGCTGCATGTCAGAAAAGTAACTGGTCAAGGAAAAGGCAACGTGTTCTCCCCAAAGGAGACTAGGGTTCCTCAGCAGTAGTCATGTTCAGTGAGTTACCCAGGCACCTTACCGTGTACCGCTGAATGGCGTGGTAGCCATGGTACAGTTCAGCCAAGTGCTGGAAGTGGTGGAACTTGCCAAGCATTACATCCTTCTGGCCAGGATCTGGTGTGCAGGGGGTGTGGGGCAAGAGAGGTGAAGACATGTCAAACAGTATCTGTGACTCCCGCTGGCCACAGGAGGAAGGGCCAGCTTGCAGCACTGTTGCCAGCACCGGTTCTTCTGCAACACGGGGGCTATGCCCAGAGAAGGGCAAAAGGCACAGTAGTGGTGAGGTCTCAGCTGGGCAGAGCACATGGCCAGGAAGAGTCTGAGAACATGTTTTTCAGGCTCTTTCTGATCTTACACTAGACCTTCCCAGGTCACTGCACCGGGGAAGCATCAGCTGTGAGGTGACACCCAGACATGCCAGAAGGTCCTGGCAGGGCAAGGGTAAGCAGATACCCATTTTATTCACACTGACCTTGTGCCTCTTCCCTCTGTCACGCCTTTGTTTTTTTGGCCGGGGTCGGGTTTGAACCTGCCATCTGCGGTATATGGGGCCAGCACCCTACTCCTTGAGCCACAGGCACCTCCCCCTCTGTCCCTCCTTATCAAAAGCACAAACCTCTGGCCACAACAGAAAAATGCCACCTTACACCTGGGCTTCACAGTTTTCAAACCAGAAGCCTGGCTCCATGAGGCTGCCAGAACCATTATGAAGGAAGCAGGACACGGGTACCCCATGGAGCCCACCTTGTGGTCTCCATTCCAGTGTTTCCCCCGCTCCTACGTGGGCCTTGTCCAGTGAAGAACATCTTCTCCCTGTCCCTTCTGCCTCTAAAACTCCCTCAATGCATCATGGGAAGTCTTATAAAAGAAAGCAACATTCAAACTGTTTTTTTGTCCAAGCTGAGTGAGAATCTGGAGTGTTATTGTAAAGCCATCTCTTGCTCATCTTTTCATTTAATTAAATTTTTTTAAACCAAGGCTCATCCAGGTCCAGCTATGGGGTCCCCATAGCAGGAGAGAGATACATTCTGAATTAGCGACGCAGGGCTGGACCTCCCAACCATAACCCCCGGGCAGCCTTCATACCATTCTTATGCTTATAGGTAAACTGGAAAAAGATGACACAACAGATTATGCCACTGCAAGACAGGCTTATGGACAATACATCCAATAAACAAGCCGAGGGCTTTAATTAAAACGTTCCAGCTCTTTTGATGTTTATCTTGGTGCCAGAGCGGGGTTGGGAAAAACAGCGGCCTGGCTGACGTTTACTTACCTTGAGCTATATCAAGGCACTGCATGGACAGCATCCAGTAATAATAGGCAGCGTCATTGAACCTGCTCTCCACCACAGCGTTGTGTGTGAGCTGCTCCAACACCCTGACTGCTTCTCCCTGCCGCCCGGCCTTGTGGAATGCTGGGGAGGGGGCACAAAGTACATGCAATTTAGGGCGGGAGGCAGGAAACAGGATAGAATTCTGCGGGGCTTGTAAGAGGCTGCTTTGCAAGTAGGACACTTCTCAGAGCATCTGCAGCACTTCGTTGCTGGGATGCCGCCTCTCAGGCCGAAGGCTATAAATAATGGAGGCTATGTCCTGAAAAAGTACAGTGAGATATACTTCTTTTTGGCTAGGAAAAAGCAACCAACTTTGGGAAGGTATGGCAGGGGCCAAATTCCAGGATGAAGTCTACTGATGAAACCCCTTCACCTTCATTGAGTTTTGTTGCCCCCTCCTCCATTTTAGGGCAAAGTGCTATGACTCCTGAGGTGACACTAACAGGATTTGACACTTTATCAGGCTTGGAGATTTACAAAGCACTTTTGTTACTAATTACCTCTTTGGATCCTCACAACAGACTTATGAAGAAGAAAATATTATCCCTTTTTAAAACAAGCAATGAAATGGGCTTTGCAAGAAAGGTAAAGCATCATACCCAAGGTGAAAGAAGTGATCCCAGCTCAACTGGGTGAATGCTTTTTGATGACAACCTTGAAAGATCTGGCTTGATTCTCAAAACCAAATATTTATGAAAGCAAGTAAAAAAATTTCTCAATTGTCTGTTCATTTATTTAACAGAAATCTCCTGAGTACTTACTACATGGCCAGCCCCTTCAGGTGTTGGGGCTGCCAGCGAAGCACTTGTGGCTGTGACATTTGTTCACATGTGGGCACTCAGATAATCCAAATCCTCTGCCTTTAGCAAAGGAAAAGGTCTGGCCTTTGTTTGATTCTCATCTCCAATCTCTTGTCTGAGTACCAAGTTACTATGGCAATGGATTCTTGGAAGGGCAGACACAGACAGATGGATAGGTTGATGTGTTTTGCCCAAACATGCAGATACTTCAGCAACTGGGTGCTCTGGAAATGTTGAAGCAGTAGAGAACACACTGTCCTTCAATGGGGGATTTTAGCTGAGGAGCTCCAATAGGGAGACATTTGTTCTGCAATGTGTCCGGTGGTGGCAACTGTTACCATATAGAAGTGTAAATGAGATGCTATGGAATATGACACACCCAACTTCAATTAGAAGACTTCCTAAACAGGCAGTAAAACAGAAGAATCAGGTTCCCCAGTTGGACAGATCCTGACCAGTTCTGGCTCTGCTGCCTGCCAGATCTGTGACTTTGCACAGCACATTTGGCCTCTTTGTCTTTGCAGGGCTGTTGGCAAGATTTAAGGTTATGTAGGTTAAGTGCCCAGCCAGTGCCTGACACAGATAGAGCAGTCAATTTTTGAAATTATGATTAACATTATCCGTTAAAGCTCCTACCTGGGCTCAGTGCCCATAGCTCAGTGGTTAGGGCACCGGCCACATAGGATGGCAGGTTTGAACCTGTCCCAGCCTGCTAAACAACAATGACAACTGTAACAAAAAACAGCCAGGTGTTGTGGCAGGCGCCTGTAGTCCCAGCTACTTGGGAGGCTGAGGCAAAAGAATCACTTAAGCCCAGGAATTTGAAGTTGCTGTGAGCTATGAGGCCACAGCACTCTATGGAGGGTGACATAGTCAAACTCTGTCTCAAAAAAAAAAGAAAGAAAGAAAGAAAGAAAGAAAGAAAGAAAGAAAGAAAGAAAGAAAAGAACAAAAAAGCTCCTCCCTGCTTTGGCTCCTACTTCAGGTGCTGTCAGAGCTCAAGTGCAGCCCATTTCACCCATGGAAATGCTGAGGAGAGGTGGCCACCTCATTTATTAGAGCCCGAATAGAAGCTGAGTTTCTATTCTCACTCACTCTGTGGCAGTCTTTGCTTTTTTCCTCACTGTACCACTTGCTCCAATTACCTCTCTCCCACTTCTTAGCTATGGGACTTCAAGCAAACAACCCTCAGTTCTCTCATCTGAGAAATGAGAATAATAATAATGGTACCTCCACCATAGGACTGATGTGAGGATTAAACTGCAAATTCACCTGAGTACATATCACTTTGCCCAGTCACCACAGAGGCTCCGAGAGCAGACAGCACCTCCTAAGGTCCTGTAGCAATTAAGGGGTGGCTCAGATGTGTGTGACTCCAAAGCACGATCTTTTCACTAGTCCAAAGTCTTTTACCACCAAATACTTTACATTCCCAAGAGGAAGTCGCCTACCTTGGGACCTACAGATGGGAGGGGCCTTCCTGAAACGTGTGTCTTGGCAGTGCCTTCCCTCCCCCTTCTGCAAGGTGGCAGTCTGCGCAGCCTACCTTTCTGGGCTTCTTCAAAGCGATCATTCTCTGCTAGCCACTGAGCATAGGGCACGTAGATGTCAACCTTAAACTCAGGATGCTTCTCACCCAAAGCAAAGGCCTAGAGGAGCAAACACAGTCTTAATAAAGCAGCCCCTGAAGCCCCCATGAAAACATGGCACTTGGCTGAATCCATTAGGGATGTCATATTTTGCCAACCTGACAACTCAGAGGGGGAGAGCGCCCCCCCCCCACTACCCCCAGAAATGCAAAAACAAATCAGCTCTTTGAAAACAAAAGGCAATTAACAGCAATATGCAAGTGACTGGATTCAATAACAACACAGTCTGTTTCTGGACCACAGAAGAGGCACAGAATCGGAAACATTTTATTTTGAGGGTTTGCGTGGGCTCCTGTAGCGCTGCAAACAGATTTCTTTTAATTGCAGGCGACACCTAAGGAAACAAAATTGACATTATCGTCATCACTGCTTATTAGCTGTCACAGATGACTGCTGGCTTGGTGTTCTATGGGAGCCAGTGCTGCTTCACCGAAGTCCTAGAACCACCTGTCAGGACAGGGGAACCAGAAACAAACCATGGAAGAAAGTTTGCCTGGTGCACAGCTAGGACTAAGTGGTTCTAAAATGCTCTAATTTATGCTGCTTGAGAAGCCATTTTTGCCTCTGTCCCTGGCCCCACCTTTTCTCATCAGTGACCTTGTCACCACACCAAATGGAGCCCCTCTGAGGGCAATAAGAGTCAGACAACTCTTACCCAGAAAAGGCCCTGCTATCACTCTGTATAATAGACCACAATGGATGGGTGGGGCATGGTGAGGATCATGGATGTGGTCCCTAATTCTCAGAGAATGGATGTCTCCCCAGGGAGTCAGGGAGTTGGAAGGTGGATGCTGAGCCACGGAGGGGGCTGCATCAGTGCTTCTACAGGCAGCAGGCTGGCCATCTTTCCCACTGGCCTGACTGATTTTTTTCCCTGCCCACCACACTAGAGAAGCCCAGGTTGGGGTAGGGGCCCAAAATGGAGGGGAAGAGCTGGCCCCCAGCTGGCTCTCACAGTCTGTATCTGGGAAGTAGAGATGGCATTTTCTGCCAGAATGCTACCCAGCAGGTTTTAAATGTCACACAGGTGCACCTTCACATAGAGATGCATCTGAGCCTGTGGTGCTGGTCAGAGGCAGCTCAGACCAACAGCAGGTGCTAGAGCTGTCACTTCGACATTCACATCCCTGATGCCTATCACAGGGCTGGCAAAGAGCAGGCAGTCAATAAAGGTTTTCTGACTGAATGAATGAATGAACAAATGGAAAGCTAGAACGGAAAGGGTCTCCTGGATACCCTGTCTCACAGATTTGAAGTGAAGTTTCCTGACTTCCAAAGTTCATCCTATCATCAGGGCAGCTTCTCTCCATTCAAACCCCAAACGTCCTCTCTACTTACCTACCTGTTTCCCAGGGCTCAAGTGGGACCCCCCCAGCCCACAAGGCACCTTCTCCTCACCTCATCCCAGCGCTGAGTCTCCACGTGCAGCTGCACCAAGGACTTCAGGTCTCCCATCTTCAGGTAGGTCTCGGCAGCATAGCCAGGGTTATCCAGCTTCTTGAAGTAGCTAGCACACAACAGCAGAGGCTCCCGCTCAGCCTTGTCCAGCCTGCGGGCAATGTCGATCAACCTGGAAGGTAGGGAGGAGGATCAAGAGGGAGGAAGGGAGGGAGGAGAGGGACCACTGTGAAGTGCCTGATGAAAGGAAGTAGTGGTAGGGATTCAGGGTTTCTCAAGAACCCAGGCTCTATGTCCATTTATTTTTCTATCTCCTCCCCCCCCCCCCCCAGTGCTAATACAGTGCCATGGCCCCTGGAAGATGCTGGATGGGTGGTTGTTAAACGAGTGAGTACATATTCCAGGAACACTGCCAGGGACAAGGAGAGGTTGGCTCCAAAGGATATTGTTGGCCACCTCATATATCTTTCACAGGTATATGAAAGGTATTTACTTATCTATCTACAGCAGGATCTGGGGATAGAAATAAATGTTTACTTATCCCCTACCAGGTACCAAGATGGTGCCATGAGTTTTCCCATGTGTGATCTCACTAAATCTTCACCACCCTAAAGGTGGGTACAATTATTTCCATTTTATAGGTGAGAAGACCGAAGTCTAGGGGAAAGGTGAAGCAAGCAGCCCAACGCCACAGCCAGGAAGTTGCAGAGTACTCTTTCTATCACCATTTCAGTAATTCTCACAGAAAGCAAAGGCCAAAGCATGAGAATTCTTCAATGATTGGCCCTCTATAGGAAGGGGCATGTGTGGGGCCTGTGCTGAGCTCTAGAAAAAAGGCCTGCAGGAAGTCTTGATTATGTCCTCTTTCTGGCCAAGGTGGTGACCACAGTGAGGAGCCACAGGGACCAGCTGGCTTACCACTTCTTGTCCCTGGTGACCAGCCTCCCACTGCTCATGGGGACAAGCGGGCTAGATGGAACGTGCTTGTTCTCTCTGGTCAGGCTGGAGTTTGTAGTGATACCAGCTCTCCCAGGAGAAGGGATTCTGGCCAGCCTGCTCTTTGTGAGGAAGGAAGGGGAAGCAGCTGTAGCAGATCCCTGCCTCGGAGTCAGAGAAGCACAGGGAGGCCTGTCAGTCTACATGGGGAATAATAATGGCAACTAAAAATAACACTGCTCAGCAGAGAAGGATGCATTTTTAGGGAAAGGTGGCACAGGCAACCCCTTGGAGCCTTAGGAACGTCTCACCCATCATACCAAATGTTTCTGGAGGAGAGGCACCTTTAACAGCTAGACCTGGAAAAGGGATGGATCATGCTAATGTCTCTTTTTTGAACTAGTTAAGTCTCCCCAGGGTAACCTGATACATTGCACTTACAGATGAAAGTGACAAATGAAAAACCAGAGGAATGAATGAGGAGACCCTAAATCACCTCCTTTGTGAAAAGAGTAATTTTGGGGACAAAATCTATGCCTCTATCTTTAACAAACTTTATTCTTGGGCAAGAGAAAGATGGAGTGATAGGTCACTCACCAATGTCCCTTTATGAGGAGTCCACACACAAACCACATGGTGGGACTCAAGAGGCTACCTGATCATTAACCAGCCACCTCCCCAGGTCCTGGGTGGGGCACTGCTACCCGTGGACCACAATTTTGTTTCCAGAACAACCAACAGACTGAGCCAACCTCAGGAAGCCCCTCCCTTCTCGTCTTCTCTTGCCAGCTACAGCAGCACACGCACACTCGTATGTGCATGTGTGTACATGACACGCACTGTCTCTGACTGCGGGAGGACAAAGCTCTCCTGGGAGGTCTGCTACACTGAGCTCCAAGACCGAATCCATCATGGCTCTGTGCAGCCCCACACCTTGCCCATTCCTCTCCCTCTGCTCTGCACCTTGGTGAAGGGCACCACGGCCAGCAAGTGCAGAGATCGTAATCAGCATTCCAGGCCCTGGCCTGGCCCGATGCCCAGGGGGCAGCCTCAGTCCTTAGCTCCTCTGTCTATCTCTTGCTCCCTCCTGGTCTACTGCACTGGCCAGTTACCTATCCCCTTCCTCTAGTTTTCCTCCATTCTAACCCTACTGCCTGAGGCAGGTCTGACTGCACAGTCCTAGCTATAGGTCCCTTCTCTCTGCTGACAAATCTGAACCCCTCAGTCTGGCCCCCGAGGCCCTCGATGCAGCTGTCCCCCCACTTCCCACACACCTTTTATTCCAAGCAGAGCCGAGGTGCTCTCTTTGTGCTTTTCCTCCTGCCTGCATGTCCTTTCCTTTCCTATCATCTCTACCTCTTAAAATTCTTTAAGGCCCCTTCATACAAAGACTACTTCCTACGAGAAGACATCCATGGCTCCCTCCATGGGAATCTCATTCCCTGATGTACTTACAATTTTCTTGTTCTTCTTTGGTTCCTACCATTACACTGTTAGGGACATTGAAATCACCCAGATCAGAGCCTGAAGCTTAGCTTCAAGACTTCCTGGCTGTTTGAACTTCTGTGATCACTTGTCCTTTGACCCTGGGTTTCCTCATTTGCAAGAAGGGCCTAGAAACACCAACCTTGAGGGTATGGGGAATGAACCAAATGCCTGCAAGGTCATGGAAGCACCTGGGTTGTAGTGAGCACTCGGCAAATGGCAGCCCCTCCAGTCCCCACGACCCCTTCTCCCAGGGACTTGATAAGCGCCACAAAGGCAGCAACTGCCTTCTACCATCTCGTCTCCAAAAGAACCTAGTCGCTTTCACATTTGATTAGATATTTAGAGAAACACTATTTTTTCCCTTGTCAGTCAAAACCAAGAGCTGACATGTTATGACATGCTACCAAATGCTCCTCGGGACAGAGACTGAAACCTACATGTCAACCCAGCCATGGTCGCCACTGATCTCAATGGCCTTGACGTGCTCTCCTGCTGAGATGTACATTTCCACAGCAGCTTTGGGCTCGTTGATATTTCTGGCCCAGTCAGCCTGTTTGGTGATTAGCATCTTTGTTTCTTTGGGGTCTCCAGATCCAAGGAAATCCTGAGGAAGCACAACAAACAAAAACACTCCGGATTAGAACTTCCTGTGCCAGCATTACATCAGGCTGCTGAAAGCTGGAGCAAGGAAGGGCTCCCTTTGGCTGAAGCAGGCAATCGGGATGCAGGCAGAGCCCATCCCTGTGTGCCTGGGTGGGGGACAGTCCCAGGTGTTCAGGAGGAGTGATGAGAGGCTGCTCCACAGGTGTTCCTGGGGGATACTGAGACAGTCTCAAGGACTATGGCTCTCAATGTTTCCTTCCCTTCTCACTAACAGACATTCACTCTTCAGCTAAACGCTTTTTGGACACTTTGGAACTCTGCATTGTAGAGGGTTTATGACCAAGTTACTTTGTGTATGTGACTCTCATATAGCTCAAGATATATGTGACTGTTTCTATAGTGACTAGACAGCATGGTTGTCTAATTTCAAGTATTTATACCCACAATCTTTATTCAGATGATACGAAGGATACCTCATGCCTCAGAGGGGGCTGAGCATGTGGCCCCCCTAAACGCACACAAACAAAATGATTTAAAGAGTTCTCAGTTAAGCCCTCTGTGCCCTTCCTCAACTATCACCACACGAGAAGATTTGCATCTGTTTGTTGCTTGAATTTAAGGACTTTGCCTAGGACAGATAACGAGCAAAACTCTCTTTGGTTAATTATTTCTCAACTGAATGATATGGGGTCCTGTTCTGAAGTCAGGTCTGCAGGGGTGGTGGCATAGCAGGCCATGAGGGTATCTGAGGTGGGGGAAGGGGCCTAGGAGAGAACCACTGAAGGAAGAGAGGCCTGTTATCCCCAAGGCTGGGGACTCAGGCCACAGAGCTTGTGCTCCTTCCACCAGCACGGGGGCCTCTGAAGGGCCACGCCCAGCTTCCCTGGGTTGGGTTGGTCCTAGAATGTGTGGGAAACAATTTCAGAAAATCAGCTCTTTTCAGGATATAGTTATCCAAAATATATATGAGAGAGTTTGCCACAGTAGATAGCACCGGTGCTGGCAGTTTTAAAGGTAGGGAGTTCAAAAAGTGAAATTGAGAGTGGTTCTAGCCCACATCTTCTGCATTACTAGTAAGAAGCAGTTTGTCCTAGGAATAATGAACCCTGCAGAGAGTGCTCTGTGTCAGCCTCACAAAGTATAAAAAAGCACTCCTTTCCCTGTGAATAATACTCATTTGTCAGGAAAGTACAGTCAATGTATGCTAAAAACCCACTTGAACAATTAGCTCACTTTTTTTTTTCCATTTGCTTTCAGGGTAATTGTGCAGCTCTTAAAATCATATATTAGGTCGGCCTAAGACAACCAAAAGTTTTAAGAAGGGGAGGAAGGGGCCAGGTGCAGTGGCCTGTAATCCCAGCACTTGGGAGGCCAAGGTAGGTGGATTGCCTGAGCTCACAGGTTCGAGACCAGCCTGAGCTAGAGTGAGACCTCATCTCTAAAAATAGCCGGTGGCTTGGTGCTCGTAGCACAGTGGTTACGGCACCAGCCACATACACCGAGAGTGGCAGGTTCAAACTCAGCCTGGGCCAGCTAATCAATAATGACAACTGCAATCAAAACTAGCCAGGTGTTGTAGTGGGCACCTGTAGTCCCAGCTGCATGGGAGGCTGAGGCAAAAGAATGGCTTACACCCAAGAGTTGGAGGTTGCTATGATCTGTGACGCCATAGCACTCTACTGAGGGTGACATAGTGAGACTCTGTCTCCAAATAAATAAATAAATAAATAGCCAGGCATTGTGGCGGGTGCCTATAGTCCTAGCTCAGGAGGCTGAGGCAAGAGAATTGCTTGAGCCCAGGTGTTTGAGTGACACCATGGCACTCCACCAAGGCTGACAAAAGTGAGACTGTGTTTCAAAAAAAAGAGGGGGAGGGGAGGTAGGGACATTGTTTACTCTGATGCTGAGGACTCTCTGGAGTTCACAAAGGGAAAGGGGCTGAGAATGCAGCCACTGACCATACCTAGTTTGGGCCCTTACAGACACACCTTCTACTTGTGGCAGCTACTACATGCATTTTTTGTGCCAACAAAGCTGGAAACTGCCTACCTGGTTGGTGAAATGAGGTTAGCAGTTGGGGAAACAAGAATAAAAATAGCCTTCAAAAGTACCTGAGTGAGTGCTTAGTGGACCTGGGGCGAGGTCAGAGGCTGGGAGGGAGCCACGAGTTTGGGTCCTTGCCCTAATGAGACCATCCAGGCATATGGGTCACAGCCTTGAAGAAGTCTCCAGCCCAGAAGTCCAGCTCAGGGAGCTGTGGCTTAATTGTAGCTGAGTCTAAATGGTTCCTTCAAGGCTCAACAAACTGGGTTTTCAAAGGCTTTCTGGTTCCATGAAGCTAATTTACACGTTATCTAGGGGCCATGTCAAAGACTTTGTCCTGAAGTAGACAGAAAGAGGCTGTGCTGAGTGATGAATGAGACTAAACAGTGTTCTCATGCTTGGTGATTTTGATAAGGACATACTATATAAGAGTTAAGAGCATTATAATTCCCTTTATCACCATATAAACATGTCACTTATCCGGAAAGCATACAATTTATTTGTACGTGGGAATGTAATTTAAAACTTTTCTGAAAACCAGATTGATCTTGGGAAGCAATTTTCAAGTAAACAAAAACATGCCATGTTAATAAGCACTGGGTCTCCCCCACCCCCAACATAATGTGTATGTACACACTTTGTTAATTCAGACTGCTGGGCGGGGAATGGGAGGAGGGATTGAAACAGAACCAACCTACTTGGAACTGTGATCAAAAACTAAAACCAAAAACAAGTCCCAGAGTATTTACCTTCATAGAGAGACAGACCAGATGGAGTGTGTAAATGGGCTGCATTTCCGGGTGGGAGACTGTGGGCATGTGAAGCCCACTCGAAGTGTTCTGAGGGCCTCAGAGGAGAGGCAGCAATGGGGCAGCCAGAGAGAGGGATAAAGAACATGGACTCCATGGTCATGCTTGGCCCCTCTCATTTTCCTAATCTTTCTACAGCTTGGCATTTAAGGCTTTTCCCACAAATTATTCTGTACAATTCTCAGAACTAAACTGAAATGGAGCTATGTTACCCTCTGAGGAAGAAACAGAGGCTTAACAAAGAAGAGACTTTCCCCAGGTCACCTACTACACAGGAGGGATCCGGACTCATACCAGCTATCTGGGTGCCAAGGCAAGGTATTTTCTACTGCACTGCAGTGCCTGCTTGGGGAGGAGTCAAGGGCTCTAAGAAGTACCATTGGTCCCGAAGAACAACCAAATCCAGCTGTTCCCGATGCCCAAATTTTACCTATGAATTTGATCCTTCAGTTAGAAATTTTGTCCCCAGTTAAAATTTTGTTATTGCCAAAGGAGACATACTGACATAGGTGTTCTCCAAATTTATCATGAAATCCTGTATGTGTGTGCGGCGGGAGTATGGTGGAAGGTAAGAAAGACGAACCCGAGGCACCCTAGGTCTGCCGTATGGAGTGAAGGAGTCACCATGGTGGAAAGACAGGCTGGGCTCAGGGGCTTGTGTAGGTACTGATGAACAGTAACTCCTGGGCCCCACCACAGGGAGCCATACAACCTGCAGCCCTGGGATCTAATAGATGGTAGAAGATCACAGCCATCTTTGAGAACAGAAGAGCAGAAAAAAATGGGCAAGATTTTCCATCTTGAACTTGAGAGCTAGATAATTACCATTAATAGCCACTAATTGGTTGTGGCTGATGACTCACTTAATAATATGCTGAGAGCCTCTTCTGACACTACTGGGAGAGGTAGATTAACAAAGGCACCTCTGTGGAAGGGAGAACCTCCTTGCTAGATGCACCCAAGGTCTTCTAACCTTGCATTAAGCTGAACTGCCAATGTCTGGGCTACTTAGGCAACTCATTCTCACACGAGCCATCAGGAACCTGGTCCAGGAAGCTCCTCTGCCACATGTACCTTTACAGAGCTAGATATGTTGGGGACTAATCCTAATAGGCACCCTCCAAATGCCAAAGGAAATCTCTACGATCACCCACCAAGACCTGCTGGGGTGGTGTGAGGCACACTGCACCAACACTTAGCTGGAATGAACCCATCACATGGTTGGTAGGACCAGCTTGTGCCTGAGGACATCGATTTTTTGTAGCTCCTGACAAGGTTTGAGACAATGTGTGGGGGACAGTCCCAAAGCCCTAAGCCCTCAACCTTTGTTTTTTTTTTTTGTTTGTTTGTTTTTTGAGACAGAGTCTCACTCAGTCACCCTGGGTCTGAGCACTGTGGTGTCATCGTAGTTCATAGCAACCTCAAACTCTTGGACTCAAGCAATCCTCATATCTCAGCTTCTAAGTAGCTGGGACTACTGGCACTTGCCACCCCTGGCTAATTTTTCTATTAAAAAAAGTAGAGACAGGGTCTTGCTCTTGCTCAGGCTGGTCTCGAAACTCCTGAGCTTAAGCAATTACCCGTCTCAGCCTTCCAGAGTGCTAGGATTACAGGTGTGAGCCACTGTGTCTGGCCAGCCTTCAACCCATAATGAAGGGATACACTGGTACAGACTCACACAGCCCAAGTAGCTCTGGTGCTAACAAAGGTGTGAACTGTCATACTCTGTCTCTTTGGTGTCACCTGGAAAGGTCAGTTTGGGGTCAGATTCAACCAGCGGCAGTAGATGGCTTCTTTGTTTATCAATTTACTCATACCCTTTCCAAAGCCATTTTTCATCTACACCATCTCTTGGGGCAAACAAGTTGGACACTGTAGGTCAGTGGGCTCCAAACAGCAGCTTGGGCCTAAGATGTGGGTAGTTTACCTTGGCATACTCGAACATGCAGAGGTCAGTGTACATGTCGAGCGCAAGGTTCTCGTGACCACTCCTCTTGTACAGTTTGGCGGCCTCATGGAACTTCCCCTGGTAGGAAAACACATCTGCCAGAAACAGGTCATTGTTGGTTTCTCCCCGCTTCTTCCTCTCCTGGAAAAATTAGAAGCACAGGAAATGGCCTCTGCAGCCATGGCAGGAAGCAGCCTTTACAAAGGTTACATGTTGCTATTTCAAGTTAAGCCCATGGCCTTCCTATTGGAAGCTACGTTTGGCTCCTAGGCTGTTGTGTCTCTCACCTAGGTTCTGGTGGGAATGCCTGACAACAAAAGCAGATATTTTTTCCAGACAAGTGAAGATCAAAAAAAGATGCAAACCTTTGTTTGTTCAATGGAAATTCCTCAGGGTTGCTTTCCTGTGTATTCTTCCAACTGGATGATTTGGATTGTGTGTGCTACCAACTCACTGGTGACCCCTAAGGTCCCAAGCGCTCCCAAATCTGCAGGCTTGGTAGGCCAGAGTTGTGACCATGAGGACGACAGATAAGGAGAAAGCTTAGGGTTTCTGCCCAAGATGGAGACAAATTAAATAGGATAATAAATCTTTCTATGTTCCTACTTCTTTCTTCCTTTTTTTTTTTTTTTTTTTTTAAAGATGGGGTTTGCTATGTTGCGTCAGCTGGCATCAAACTTCTAGGCTCAAGCAATTATCCTGCTTCAGACTTGTTGGTAGCTGGGACTGCAGGCTTGTACCAGTGGCTGGCTTGTTCCTATTTCTAAAGAGCAGGTAAGAAATATTATACCACATACCGAACATCTACTGGGTGCCGGGTGCGTATTTTATACACACATGGACTCTTTATTCCTTTCAGTGACCTCAGTGTTGGTATTACCACCCAAGTGTTACAGTGATGGAAGCTGAGACAGAGGAAGGGGAGGTGAAGGTCGGATGGAGCTAGCATTTCGACTCTGACTCCAGATGCTCTTTGTATCATGTAATACACCTTCTGAAGGTGTGCACATACATACACATACACACAGATGCTTAATGATACTGAGGATAAAGAGAAGTACTCCGCTTGCTCTTTCCTTCTGTGTTAAGGAACATTCATTAGTCTGCAGCTCAAGTATTTGTAAACACTCAATAGCACCAATCCCTCATCCTCAGCAGTTTCCTTTTGCTTGTTTTCAAGCAAGTGTATCACAGTGGAGGAAGATGAGACATTGAATCAAACTCTAGACAAGCTGGTGAAAGTTTTAACAGCTGGAGGCATCATGCTTCCCCACTGACAGAAATAATTTTTAAAAAAAATCTATACATAGTTCAGGCTAATCAGACAAATGAACTATAGCTCCTAATATTTGGAATGAATTAAAATCTTTCAGAGAGACCAAAAAAATAGATTTTACCAGGTGTAGAATTTAGGCCATATCCATTCTAGGCCTTATAGTAACACCATGATCAATAAAAATGGCCTGTGTAAATCCAGCAGTATGTAGCAATCTTTTCCTCATTACCAGTACAGAAACATCTCACCAACTAGAAAGAAAGAAACCTCTTGAGGAACCTCAATTCTCTAGAATAATGCTGAACACTTAAAAGCATGTGACTAAGGCCTAAGAGTACTCAAAAAGGATCCTACTTGAAGGCACCTTCCTTTTTTTTAAGAGACTCTCATAAGTTTACTTTAAATGACTTTCCAGCTCATATAGAAGCAGTAGACATTGTATACTCGGTAGGACATAACATATAGCAAGAGTTACACAGACACCAGTTTCTTTTGTATACAGTAAAATTTTGTTCCATGGCTTCAGATTAAGACCCCCTAGATCCAGGACAGTTGATTTAAAAATGCCGATGCTGATTAGTAAGCACAACTGGACATTACAGGTAGGTGGCTCCAAACGAGCCCTTTAACCATGCAGCTAAATAACAAGATAGAGAAGCTCCTTATGCTGGGGAATGTAGCAGGGAGGGAGTGTGGCCTAGGAAGCATCAGCTCAGGAAACAGAGTGGGTTTGAACTCCAATTGAGCTTTTGGCTGTGGCCCCTTGAGCATCACACAGCCTCTCTGATCCTTAGTTTCCTTCTGCATCAAAGAGGGATCTTGTAAGGATTTGGAACAGAGTGCAAATGGGTCATGCTTGGGCACAGAGCAGACTCAACACATGGCAGCTATCGTTAGGCTTAGCAGGTTATGAACTCCTGCAGGCCTCTTTTAGCTCTCTGCTCACTGGGCTTGGCACACAGTTTGGCCCACAAAAGGTGTTTATTATGCTGAACTGAATTAGAGGGACAAGACATTTGCTGACTTCCTCACTGTTCTCATCTGGGAATTCAAGTGTATCTCACATTCCCTTAGCCTCACAATAAATCTGTTCAGGAGAAAAAATATGTGTGCCTTTTTACAGACGAGTCAGACAGCACTGAGATACAAAGAAATTAAGAATACTGTCTCCCGCACCCAGCAAATGTTGTACCTAGAACCAGCTCCTTTAGTATGCCACAGGCCTATCTAGATTAGATTGACCAAGCCAGTGTTCTCAGCCAGGAATAGCAGGACTAGGGGTGCTCAGTTCAGTCTGCAGGCCTTTCTCCCCAGGCCCATTTCTAGAAGTGGCACATAGGGCATGTGCACTTGGGAAACACCTCCTACACTGGCAGACTCCCGGAGTCTAAGAGAACAGTAAGCAGCTAACCACCACCACAAGGGCACACCAGTGACTGAGAACCTATTTACCCTCATAGCAATCCTATGAGGTAGGTCTGATCCCATTTCACACAGGAGAAACCAAAGCTCAGAGAGATTAGGAACCCATCTGCTTCACCCAGCTACCAAGCCAGATTGCACCCCTGTTCTAGAGCACTGTCTCCCCCTACACGGCCACTCTGCCCCTCAGAGCAAGGCTGTGGTCCAAATGCCCAGACACCTCATGTTCCTAGGGCTCTTGCCTTCTAGAAGGGCTCCCCGAAAATGACTGATACCCAGTCAGTGATTTCTTGAGAAGGAAGAATACTCCATCTTTTACCTCAATGCTGTTGATGAGCTCTAAATATCGAAGGTCTTGTACTCTTGTGAAGGCCTACAAGGGAAGAAATAAAGAGTAAAATCAGCTTCCTTCTTGGCTTCAAAAATGGGTGATTGGCTGGAGGTAGGAAGTCAAGGTTTTGAAAGTGAGCTGGTTAAGAAGAGGAAAAAAAGCATGAATCATCTTGTGTTCAGGAAGGTTATACCACCCAGAGAGGCATGGCTTTATCCATAGGATTAGACAATACAAAGAACAGCAAAGAAGTCCTGGTTGCATCAATCATCTTGGGATTAGGTAAAACAAAAGTATACTGCAATGTGTGACGGTGTCTCCTTGGGGACCATGCAAAAAGGAGCAAGCTGCTCTGGCACTCTGAGGCAGTGACATCGAGCAGGAGTGGGTAAAATGTACTGACTCACAGGAGACTGTGTGCACGTCTTGGTGACTTAGATGGGAAGCAGGAGGCAGCTATGCTTACCCAAAGGTGCTGTAAACACAGGGCACCCAGAGCCCATGATACCAGCACAGAGGGAGGGGAGGAGGGGAAAGCTGAGAAGGAATAAAAATGGTTTCTGGAGAGAGAGAGAGGGGAGGTAGGTGATGAATCACTCCAAGTCCCTGGAAGGCAAACTCTTGAACTCACAGTAAAGCCAGAGACTTTAATTCATGAGCCGCTGGAAGTTTCTAAGAAACATGCAAATTGACATTAGCTCAGCTTCTGCTGCTGCTTTCAGATTCTGTAGGGGGTTTAGAGAAACACAACCTACCACATCAGACTGATTTCATGTGGCTTTGCTGTCAACATTTCTACCCAGTCAGTGATTCTTTATTATTATTTTTTTTATATTTTTGAGACAGAGTCTCACTTTGTCATCCTGGGTAGAATGCTGTGGCAGCATAGATCACAGCAACCTCAAACTCTTGGGCTCAAGTGATCCTCTTGCCTCAGCCTCCTGATTAGTTAGGACTACAGGCGCTCACCACAAGGCCCAGCTATTTTGAGAGACGGGGTCTTATTCTGGCTCAGGCTGGTCACGAACTCCTGAGTTCAAGCAATCCACCTGCCTTGGCCTCCCAAAGTGCTAGGATTATAGGCGTGAGCCACCACACCTGACCCACCAGTGTTTCTTTAAATTGTTCCATTGGAAATAGGCTGACACATGCCTAGAGGAGGCAGCAACTCCAAGAGCCCTTAGAATTGAAAACACAGAGAAACTTTGGCCACTTGCAGCCTCTACTTAGCTGCATGACATCCTCTCTCCAAAAGAGACTTGGGGAAATGAGAAAGTCATCCGGCCTCTGGCTGCCTCACAGATGACCACAATGTGACTTCATCTTTTCATCCCTCAAGGCCAAACATCCTGTCAAAGATGGGAGACCCAGAGATGAATAAGACTTAGCCCCTGCCCCCTCCCCAATTCAGAGGCCCACATTCTAAAAGGGGAAGCAGGCAGATTAAACATATTAAATCTCCCTGAGCTAAGAGCTATACAAGTATAAACCAGATACCCTTGAGAATATAGGTTAGCCATTGGAGCACAGGCAGTGACAGAAAGCAGGGTTAAATAAGGTATCACATGGTAGGAACCTGGCAAATGGATTTTCTTAAAGGGAATTTGTATAAGGGTAAGGCAGGGATCACAAGAACAAAGGGACAAAGGACTAAGAGTACCTGCGTTCCATACTGAAGGTCTTATATACTACCTTCTAGGGCTGGGCTTCCTTAAAGTGCTACGAGAGAGGAAATCTGGAATGCCCAGAAAAGTGGCAGTGAGGGAGAGAAGCAGCATTCTAGGTCTCAGTCCTAGCCCTGAGGTTTTCCAGCTCGGGGCCTCTGAACCTACTTCTTTCCTGCTTCCAGGATTCAGCCATCTTTGTAGAAAGGGGCAAGCATTCTGCCTGTGCTAGATTCTAGGATTTGCCCAGTGAAAAATGTTTCCAAGTTCCTTCAGCCTGACACATTCTGCAGAGTCAGGGTGCCTGGTCAGAGTGGTCAGAGTCACAGGGCTGGTGAATAACCTCAGCAGAGGCAGAGGGAAGTATGGGAACGGGGAAGCAACTGAACTGCAGCTCCCCTCAGTGCTGTGGTCTGGGTGCTAAGCGGCTCTCCTCTGCCATCTAGCGGGGACATCCGTCTACAGTTGGGAACCACCCTCCGCAAGCACGTGTCCCCGACCAACTGGCACAGTGAAAAAAGAAAAGGATTTGGGATTTGCAAAAAATAGTAAGTTCTAGTCTATGGTCAGGATCCTGTGGCTTTTTCAAAATATCCTGTTTTACACAATAAATATATACAATATACAATTATTTTTCAATTAAAATAAACACATAAAAAAATCTTGTGGCTTTAATACAATCATTTCTATTCTTAGGGAGTGTTCTGAGGATGCAGGACAGAGGGTTACATAAATAAGTCATTTCAGTTTAGGTTTTACCCATTCAAACATGTGCTGAGCACTGAGCCTGTCCAAGGCACGGTGCTAGGCAGTGTGGGGTGATACCAAGATGAGGTAGTATTTAGTTCCTGGGTGTAAGGAGGTGACAATCTACACTAGAGAGAAGACTTTTAATTTCATTCCACACTAAAAACAGACAATAGGTCGTCTAAGAGTGCTGTGGTATTCATCGCCCCTGTTGGCATTCCCAGGTGGGGCAGGAGAGAGAAGCTCCCTCCAGGGAGATGCCTCTTTTTCCCTGAATTCTGAAAGCCTTCCTCTATTACCACTTTGCTATATATAAAAATATAATACAGATACTTATCATATAATGAGAATTTTCCTTCTTTTAATGATGGCTACCAATGGCATAACCATTCCAGGTTTTAAATTCCCCTTTGTGATGTCTCTCTCAGGTAAGCCTAATGACCCTGTAGGTGTTTTCACCATCCCCATTTTAGAAATGGCAGGAGGGGACGCTCTGAGAGAAGTAGCTTGCCTGAGGTCATGGAGCCCACCCTATGGCACAGCTGGTTCTCAACCAGGCTTCTGAGTCCTAGTCTGGTCGAGTTTACTTTCTTTTCATACTTATAAGCCTTGACTTACAAAAAGGTGGGCACTATACACTTCTTTGCAACTCCTTCAATTCAGGCCAGTAATATGGGCAAGATGAGAATCTCTGCCTGTGGAAAGGTAGAGAGGCAAGGGAGCAGTAGGGGAAAGGGAGCTGGAAGCCATTCCTTCCTCCACCTCAGGTTCTAGATGGAAGCCCAATTCACAAATATACCTGCCCGATGCTTTACATAAATAACAGCTAGTAAGACTGATGGTCAGAATCTATCAGACATGGTTCCTACATAGGCTTATAGTCATTTTCACATTAATTTCTTCACAACTTCACAAGGATGGGACCTATTGTCAACACAATGCTATAGAGAAGCAACCTTAGAAGGTTCTCACCTGCCCAGGCTCACAGTGAAGACATGGCTGAGCTGAGCTCTACTCCCAGGTCAGCGTAACTCCAGAGCCCACTACAGTCTGCTTCTGCCTCTCCATGTCACTTGGATCCTCTTCTACCTCCTCAAGGGACCCTCCAAGGACCAAGTTCCAACTCACACTGACTAGAGGCTTACCTTCTTTGCTGTTTCAAACTCTAATCCTTCTAGAGCTTCCATGGCCAGCTCACGCCAGTCAGTGTCTGTCACACCCAGGCAAGCAATTTGGTAGGCTTCTTTGAACATTTTCCTATCCAGGTACTGGTACATCGGAGCAGACTGTAGGATTTCATCAAAACAAAAACAGAATGACTGTTTTCAGAGCAATGGAAAGAGGCAGTCATACAGAGCCTGCCTCCAGACGTGCTCAACAACTTAATTAAAAAATGTCTGTAGAATAGCACTACAATAATCCATCGTACCCTCATAGCCTCGCCCAGCACACCTTCCATTTTGCTGCCCTCCTCACAGCTGAGTCACAGTGCTCTCTACAACAGACTTCCTGCCCATCTTTCCCTCTTTCCCACCGCTAGAGCTGTGCTGCCACCTCAGGATGTCACCCTCTCCTGAAATGCCTTTGCCCCTTCCTACCCTCCAAAAAATATCTATTTGGCTTTCAAGGCCCTGGTAAAATGTCATCTCTGCTGGAAGGCCTTCCCTGACCCCTCAAGCCACCATTGCAAAGGTAGGAATCTGAACTTCCTCTGCCCTTTGCCCAGATCTTGGATTGTACTATAATTGCATGCTGCCACCCTGATAGGGCCATGTTCAACTTGTGGGCCTGTGCACAGTGGGGTTATACTGACCTCCTTTAGCAGGCCTTCAGTCTATGTTAGATGAAAGAATGATTGAGTTATTGAGACAAAGGGGGTTTTGGGTGGTCTCTTCTTAGAGGGACTGAGTCCAGAAAGGTAATAGATTTCCTCCACGTTACCCAGGAAGGCTCTATAGACAAGCCTTCTAGCTCCCTGGTGGTAGGGACCAACTCCCTCCTACAAGATGGGATTGCCTTGCTGTGAAGAGCTGTGAATGGTTCCTAGTAACTTCGCTTGTATATGTCCCAACAGGCTTGTGCAGTAGGTAATACTACTGCCTGACTATAGCGTAGGAGACAGAGACTCCAAGAGGAAACTGACAAGAACATACACCTGGCAGACAGACAACCTGAAGCTGGAGCCAGAGGCAACTTGATCCCAGGTCCTGTGCTCTTTCCTGACTCATGCGCATTCGTGTGTGTGTATGTGCAAATGTGTATGTAAGAACAAGTCTGAGGTAAGCCAGGACATCTTTAATCACGAAAGCCCTTGCCCTGACTTCAGGCTAGTCATTCAGGGACCTGCTGCTCTCCTGAATGCCTGGACAGTGGAGCTCATCAGCCATTTCTCTGTGCTAACAGTTCCCAACTGTGAGCTGGAAGTGCTGTTTTCTCCATGTGGGCCCCATTTTTTAGCTTTGGAGTTGAAGGGGAAAAAATGCTTTTAAAAGCTGATCTCCCCTCTGACAACAAGAGACAGCTGCTCCGTAGTGCTTTTCTTTCCTCCGTGACATCTTTCTCTCCTTTGTCCCTTTAGGGGGGCAGCAGGAGAATGGGGAGGGAATTTCAGCAGGGAATGGACTGGAGAGCAGTTGAGCTAGAACTATGCCTGGCTCAGGCTCAGCTACATCCTAGCTGGATGACTTTGAAGTAACTACATTAGCTTCTCTTTAGATGCCCTGCCTAACTCAGGCTACCAGCAGCAAATGAGAAGAACTCTGAAGATGATAAAGCAAGGGGCAAAAAGCAGATATGATCATTACTTCCACTGTGTTTTCTCAGCACCAGCTCCTCACCATCTCCCAGGTTCTCCAGACTTGTTGCAACCCATCTTCCCCTCTATTTGAAACATCTTCCCTGCCTCTCTCTGCCTTTTCAGACCTCTCAGGCCCCAGATCAAGTTTCACCACCTACTGGAAGCTTTCTCAAACTCCCTGCACAAAATAAGCTTTCCTTTTCTAAGTTCCTACAGTAAGTACACCCTGTTCCAACTTTGCTCTGTTTTGTGGTATTTGCCTGTGAGTAATAATAAGAAACAGGAATTGGGCCAGACAAAACCTGAAAGATGGGTATAATTAACCCTGTTTCACAGAAAAGAAAATGAGGCCCTCAATAGTGAAAGGAGTTATTCAAGTTAACAGCTGGTTTAGGTGGCAGAATCAAGACATGAAGCCGGTGCTCCTTCCCCTAAACTGCACAACTTCTCTCTGCAGAATGCCCCATGAGAGTGGGACAGGCGCTCAGACAGCTACATCCAAATCGAGCATATGATGGAAGGTTAACATTTGGACTTGCTTGGGAGGCAAAACTGAGTGGGAGTTTTAAAAATACACTAACTGAATAAATACCCTTTAAGCTATACTTTATCTTGCTGGTGCATTCCAAACATGAAGTCACCACCACCCTGAGAAGCCCTATGAGGGCTTGCTGCCCTACTTGGCAGCCCTGACAAATCAGTTCTTGCACAAGATGATATAAATTTTGAAAGGAAACCAAAAATCCCAAGAGTGGATCTGATGCTTTCTCCCTCCTCTCTGGGCTAAAACCACAGGATGGCTGGAGGCAAGACGACAGATAAACAGCCTTTGTCTTGAGACTGCCTTTCCTAGCCCTTGGCACTTCTGACCTGCTGCATCAGCAGGATACCCTTGGTGCAGCCAAGGGAGAACTTGGCTACTGAATCTTAAGGTCCTGGCAGAGGAAGCCCCGGGCCGTCCCTTTGGCTCCTCTTGGCCGGCCAAAGTTAGTAAGCAGCAAACTACATTTATTTTTGAGGTCTGGATGGCAATCTTGGGAGAAAATCTTTCAATAAGCAGAGCCTGTTTGGCGCAACTGAGGAAAAGTGGGTTTCTGGTGGATGTGGTGCGTGGGTTTGGGATGGGGGCAGACAAGGACAACAAGGACACAGTCCAGCAGGGGCTGTGTCTGCTTCTCCTGCTACCACTTCTCCCCACCTCACTCCCCTCTTTCTCTTGCTTTCTTACTTTTTCTTTTTCCTCAGATTTAAATTCCACTAACATTTCTGAATTCCACCAACTGCTGTGTCAGCACTACTGGTGGGCACTTCCCAGTAACTTCTGCAGTAATGAGTAACAAGGGTATAACTGGCTTACGAGTGGACTCTAGTCTGAAGGCAAGTTGTGGGAAGGGAATGTAGATCGAGAGACCCTAGAGGAAGGGCAATCTGGAAATAGGTCTAAAAATTTTTCAAATGTATATAGCCTTTGACCCAGTAATTTCATTTCTAGGAATTTATACGAAGGAGTTAAGTTAGGATAGATGCAAAGACTTAGTTACAAAGATACCCACCATTTATGATAGTAAGAAAAAGCTGTACAAAGCTGTACATGGCAAAAATGTCCAATAATAGCTGCTAGTTGAGTAAGGTGTGGAACCTCCACAAGACAGGACAGAATGCAGGAATGCAATACAATCCTGGTGGGAGTGGGGACAGAAGAGGGTGGGGTGTGGTTACGTGTGTAAAAGGGTAGCCCAACACCAGGAACCTTGTGGTGTTGGAAGCTTTTAGTGTCTTGACTGTGGTAGTAGATTACATAAACCTACACAAATGATAAACTTTACAAGAGTTTTGCAAATTGTTATCATTGGGAGAAACTGGGCAAGGTATATAAGGGATCTCTGTATTATTTCTCACAACAACAGAGGGTGCAAAAAAAAAAAAATCTATACACATTTTAAGAAACAAACAAAAAAAATTGCATTAAAATTGTAACACTCAGCCATGTGCAGGGGCTCATGCCTGTAATCCCAGCACTCTGGGAGGCTGAGGAGGAGGGATCATTTGAGCTCAAGAGTTTAAGACCAATCTGAGCAAAAGCGAGACCCACCTCTACTAAAAATAGAAAAATTAGCCAGGCATTGTGATAATCATCTATCGTCTCAGCTACTAGGAGGCTAGGGTAAGAGAATTGCTTAGACCCAAGAGTTTGAGGTTGCTCTGAGCTGACACCACAGAACTCTATCACAGCCAACAAAGTAAGACTCTGCCTCAAAAAAAAAAAAAAAAAGATAAATACAAGTCACACTGAACACCTCTTGTAATTGCAAAAGTCAAACATGATTTAAACATTACACATTTAATACAGTTTTTTCCTTTCTTAAAATGTGTATGCATATATTTTTGGGTCCCTCTGTATATGTCAATTTACAATTATCTTAACTTTTTTTTTTTTTTTTTTTTTTGCAGTTTTTGGCCAAGGCTGGGTTTGAACCCGCCACCTCTGGCATATGGGGCCGGCGCCCTACCCCTTTGAACCACCCTATCTTAACATTTTAAAATGCTAGAGAAGTACATTTATTGACATGGAACCATGTTTCCAGTAGAATGCTGAATGAAAAAAGCTAGATTACTTGTTTATAGCCAACAATTCATAAAAAGTGATGGATGTGCTGTATCTGAATATTAGCTTAGATGGTGCCCTGGCTCAAAGGAGTAGGGCACTGGCCCCATATACCGGAGGTGGCGGGTTCAAACCCAGCCCCGGCCAAAAACTGCACAAAAAAAAAAAAAGAATAGACCTTGGAATGTTAGCTTAAATTAGAAGACAACAATAAAGAAAGATGATTGCAAATCTCTCCTGTACACATATAACCTACTAAGGTTGAACAAAAAATAAATAGAAAACCTAAACGACCAATAACAAGTAACAAGATTGAATTAGTAATAAATAGTCTTCCAACAAAGAAAAGTCCAGGACCAATGGTTCTACAGCTGAACTCTATCAAACCTTTAAAGAAGAAATACCAATTATTTTCACACTATTCCACAAAATTGAAGCAGAGGAAATTCTTCCCAATTCATTCTAGAAAGCCAGCATAACCCTGATAACCAAAACCAGACAAGGCCACAACAAAAAAAGAAAACTATAGGTCAATATACCTGATAAAAGGGCTGGGCATGGCAGCTCACACCTGTAATCCTAGCACTATGGGAGGTTGAAGCAGGTGAATTGCTTGAGCTCACGAGTTCAAAAACAACCTGAGCAACAGCAAGACCCCATCTCTAAAAAAAAAACAAACAAAAAACTAGCTAGACATTTTGACGGCCTTCTGTAATCTCAGCTACTTGGGAGGCTGAGGCAAGAGGATCACTTGAGCCCAATAGTTTGAGGTTGCTGTGAGCTATAACACAATGGCACTCTCCCCAGGGTGAAAAACTGAGACAGCTTGGTGCCTGTAGCTCAAGCGGCTAAGGTGCCAGCCACATACACCATAGCTGGCAGGTTTGAATCCAGCCTGGGCCTGCCAAACAACAATGACAATTACAACCAAAAACAGCCAAGTGTTGTGGTGGGCGCCTGTAGTCCCAGCTACTTGGGAGGTTGAGGCAAAAGAATCACTTAAGCCCAGGAGTTGGAGGTTGCTGTGAGCTGTGATGCTACAGCACTCTACCCAAGGCGACAGCTTGAGGCTCTGTCTCAAACAAAAAGAAAGAAAGAAAGAAAGAAAGAAAGAAAGAAAGAAAGAAAGAAAGAAAGGAGACTATGTCTCAAAAAACAAAAACAAAAACAAAACCTGATGAAGATAGATGCAAAAATCCTCAGCTAAATACTAGCAAACCAAATCCAACAACACATCAAAAAGACAATACACCCTGAGCAAGTGGGATTTACTCCAGGAATGCAAGGATGGTTCAACAAATGCAAATCAATAAGCATCATAGATCAGATCAATAGAATGAGAGACAAAAAGCATATAATCATCTTAATAGATGCAGAAAAAGATTTTAATAAAATTTAACATCCCTTCATGATTAAAAATTATTAATAAAGGGCGGCGCCTTTGGCTCAAAGGAGTAGGGCTCCGGCCCAATATGCCGGAGGTGGCGGGTTCAAACCCAGCCCCAGCCAAAAACTGCAAAAATAAATAAATAAATTAATTAAAAATAAAAATAAAAACTGTTAATAAATTAGATATAGAAGGGAGGTACCTCAATACAATAACAGCTATTCATATATGACAACCCTATAGCTACATTCTTATGGGACAGAAAAAAGATGAAAGCTTTTCATTTAAGAACTGAAATAAGACAAGGATGCCTACTCTCACCACTCTTATTAAACTAAAGTCCTAGCCAAGGAAATCAGGCAAAAGAAATAAATAAAAGGGCTCTAAATTGGAAAGGAAAAAGTCAAACTATCCCTGTTTACAGATAACATGATTGTATATGTAGGAAACATAAAAATTTTCCAAAAAACTTTTATTTTATTTAATTAATTTATTTATTTGTTTTGAGACAGACTCTTACTACGTTGCCCTTGGGCTTATATGATTCTCTTGCCTTAGCCTCACAAGGAGCTGGGACTACAGGCGTCCACCAGAATGCCCAGCTATTTTGTTGCTGTAGTTGCCATTGTTGTTTGGCAGGCCCAGGCCAGGTTCAAACCTGCCAGCTTCAGTGTATGTGGCTGGCGCCCTAGCTGCTGAGCCTCCCAAATCTTTTAGAACTGATAAATAAATTCAGCAAAATTGCACATTACAAAACTAATATACAAAAATCAGTAGCATTTCGGCTTGGCACCCATAGCACAGTGGTTACGGTGCCAGCCACGTACACCAAGGCTGGTGGGTCTGAACCCAGCCCGGGCCTGCTAAACCACAATGACAACTGCAACAAAAAATAGCCGGGCATTTTGGCGGGCACCTTGTAGTCTCAGCCACTTGGGAGGCTGAGGCAAGAGAATCGCTTAAGCACAACAGTTTGAGGTTGCTGTGAGCTGTGACTCCACAGCACTCTACCTAGGGCAACATGGAGAGACTGTCTCAAAAACAACAAGAACAACAACAACAAAATGAGTAGCATTTCTATACATGGACAATGAACTAGCTGAAAAAGAAATCAAGAAGGTGATCAAACTCTCGCTCTTTGCTGACAATATGATCTTATATTTAGAAAAAGCCAAAGACTCAACCACAAGACTCCTGGAAGTGATCAAGAAATATAGTAATGTCTCAGGGTATAAAATCAATGTCCACAAGTCAGTAGCCTTTGTATAAGCCAGTAACACCCAAGTTGAGAAACTAATCAAAGACACAATTCCCTTCACAGTAGCTTCAAAGAAAAAGAAATATGTAGAAATATGTCTAACAAAAGAGGTGACGACTTCTACAAAAAGAATTATGAAACCCTAAAAAAAGAAATAGCAGAAGATATTAACAAATTCTGCACAGCTGAGGATGCAACAATCAAAGCAAATAGACAACCTTCAGAATGGAAAAAGATATTTGTACATCATGGATCTGACAAAGGCTTGATAACTAGGATCTACAGAGAACCCTAACACAGAAAGAGCAAACGTCTAATACTAGGCAAGAGACATGAACAGAACCTTCTCTGAGGGTGACAGATGAATGGCTAACCACCATATGAAAAAATGCTCATTATCCCTAGTCATCAGAGAAATGCAAATCAAAACCACCCTAAGGTATCCCCTAACCCCAGTAAAAGATTAGCCCACATCACAAAGCCCCAAAGTTGCAGATGCTAGTACAGATGTGGAGAGAGGGGAATACTTTCACACTACTGGTGGGACTGCAAACTAATACAACCTCTTTGGAAAGAAGTATGGAGAATCCTCAAAAAGCTCAAATTAAAAAAAAATTTAAAAAAAATTAAATTAAAAAAAAAAAAGCTCAAATTAGATCTCCCATTTGACCCCACAATCCTACTACTAGGCATCTACCCAGAAGAAAAAAAACCCTTTTATCATAAAGACTTTTGCACTAAGCAGGGCATTGTGGCGGGTGCCTATAGTCCCAACTACGTGGGAGGCTGAAGCATGAGAATTGCCTAAAGAGCTGGAGGTTGCTGTGAGCTGTGATGCCACAGCGCTCTACCACAGGCAACAAACTGAGACTGTCTCTAAAAATTAAAAAAAAAAAAAGACGTTTGCACTAGAATGTTTATTACAGCTGAATTTACAATCACCAAGATGTGGAAAAACAACCTAAATGCCCGTCAACTCAAGAATGAATTAACAAGCTGTGGTATAAGTATACCATGGACTACTACTGAGCCATAAAAAAGATGGTGAACTTGGGGCTGTTCTCAGAAACTCCATGTTGGGATGCTGAGGCATTCGCTGGCCGGTTCTTCAATAAAAGGACTCCTCTTTAAATTAAAAAAAAAAAAAAAGATGGTGACTTTACAACTTTTATATTAACCTGGATGGGGTTGTAACACATTCTTCTCAGTAAAGTATCACAAAATGGAAAAGCAAAAGCAAATATCCAATGTACTTAATACTAATATGAAGCCAGTAGACAATCTAATTTATGTCCATATAGGAGAAAAACTCATTTCAATTCAAGTTGGGGGGAGGGTGAACAAAGGAGGAGAGGAAGGGGGAGTTGGGGTTACCCCCACTCAATGGGCACAATGTAGGGGTGTATGACACACCTTTTGGGAGTGGGACACAACGATAAGAGGGACTGTACCTAACACATTCAAATATTGTGACCTGGTTATGTGTACCTTCACATTAATGTGCAATAATAAATAAATAAATGAATACCACACACACAAAAAAAAAGAAATCAAGAAGGCGATCTCATCTCATTTATAGTGGCTACTAAAAAAAAAAAAAGAAATTTAATCAAGGATGTTGAATACTCTACAAACAAAACTACAAAACACTGATGAAAGAAACTGAAGAGGATACAAACAGTGAAAGGATATCCCATGCTTGTGAATCAGAAGAATTAAAATTGTTAAAATGACAACACTATCGGCACAGTGCATTGGCTCACACCCATGATCCTAGCACTCTGGGAGCTGGAGGCAGGAGATCACTTCAAGATCAGTCTGAGCAAAGCAAGACCCCCATCTCTACTAAAAATAGAAAAAATATTTGAGACAGAGTCTCATTTAGTCACTCTTGGTAGAGTGCCATGGTGTCACAACTCATAGCAACCTCACTCTTGGGCTTAAGCGATTCTCTTGTCTCAGCCTCTCAAGTAGCTGGGACTGTAGTCACCTGTAGGCACCTGGCACAACACCCAGCTATTTTTAGAGACAAGGACTTGCTCTGGCTCCTGAGCTCAGGCAATCCACCCATCTTGGCCTCCCAGAGTGGTAGGATTACAGGCATGAGCCACCATGCCCAGCCCTTGGATTAGGTAGGAAAATATAACAGATTCCCAGCAATAAGTGGTTGAAAACAAAAAGTATTTTTTGGGCATGTTGCCAAAGACATGGGTATTGTGTTGCATTTTCATACACACACACACACACACACACACACACACACTTATATATACACACATAAACTGCCCAGTCCAGAACCATCAATCCCCCTCTAACTGGGTGGTATACCTCAGGAGGCAACATTCCTCCACCTATATCTCCCCAAGGCCAGGTACCAGGCAACTAGAGACCATCCCTATTGTATGGAGCTGCAGTTATTCAGACCAGCCCATCCTAGTTTGCCTTTCCAACGGAAACCCCAATAAAGTCTCTAGCTAACCTTCCAAAAAAATAAAAATAAAAATAAAAATAAAAATAGCAAAAATAGCCAGGTGTTATGACTGCCACCTGTAGTACCAGCCACTGAGGAGGCTAAGGCAGGAAGACTGTTTGAGCCCAGGAGTTTGAGGTTGCTATGAGCTATGGTGACAACATGGCACTCTAGCCCAGGCAACAGATTAGGACTGTATCTCTAGGCTCGGCACCTGTAGCTCAGCGGCTAGAGCGCCAGCCACATACACTGGAGCTAGTGGGTTCAAATCCAGTCTGGGCCTGCCAACCAACAATGACAACTACAACCAAAAAATAGCCAAGCATTGTAGCAGGTGCCTGTAGTCCCAGCTACTTGGGAGGCTGAGGCAAGAGAATCGCTTAAGCCCAAGAGTTTGAGATTGCTGTGAGCTGTGACGCCCAGCACTCTACCCAGGGCGACACAGTGAGACTCTGATATCTCCAGAGAAGGGGGAGGACAACTGGCAGAAGGAGGGAGGGCATGTGGCAGGATCTCACTTATTGTGCACATTGTAGGGGTGTGTAACTTATCCCCCAGGTGAGGGGCTCTTTTACAACTGGAACTTTACCCTGGACAATGTGAGGACAATATTCCTCACATTGTGATGGAATGTGGATCTAAAAATGTGATCTAAAAATTTGTGCCCTCTATATTAATTTGCAATCAAAAAAGGGGCTCTTTTGGGTGGCGCCTATAGCTCAAAGGAGTAGGGCACCAGCCCCATATACCAGAAGTGGTGGGTTCAAACCTGGCCCCGGCCAAAAAAATAAACGGTGCTGGGAAAATTGGATATGTATATGCAGAATGAAGCTAGACCCCCATCTCTCACCCTATACAAGATCAAGGTTGGGGACAATAGCTCATGCCTATAATCCCAGCACTTTGGAAGGCCAAAGTAGGATGACTGCTTGAAGTCAGGAGTTTGAGATCAGACTGGGTAACACAGCAAGAGCCTGTCTGTACTAAAACACTAAAAATTGGGATCACTGCTTGAGCTCAGGAGTTTGTGGCTGCCGTGAGCTGTGATCACACCATTGCACAGCAGCCTGTGTGACAGAGCAAGACTTGTCTCTTAAAACACAAGGGAACGGTGTCAGGACATTGGTCTGGAAAAAGATTTTATAAATAAAATCCTCAAAGGCTGAAAAATTACTAATGGAGTACAATGTACATTATTCAAGTGATGGGTATAAAAGTCCAGACTTCACCACTATAAAATACATACATGTACTAGAATTTAACTTGTATAACCTAATTATATTAATTTTTTTATTGAGATAGAGTCTCATTTTGTCACCCTCTATAAAGTACTATGGCCTCATAGCTCACAGCAACCTCAAACTCTTGGGCTCAAGCGATTCTCTTGTCTCAACTTCCCAAGTAGCCAGGACTACGGGCGCCTGCCACAATGCCTGTCTATTTTTTTGTTGTTTGTTTAGCAGGCCCAGGCTAGGTTCAAACCCATGAGCCCGGTGCATGTGGCTAGAGCCCTAACCACTGAGCATGGGCACCCAGCCTATTTTAAAACATTTTAAAGGAATAAAAAAAGATCTCAAAAGTACAGGCAACAACAGCAAAAATAAACAAATGAGATTATATCAAACTAAAAAGCTTCTGCACAGCAAAGGAAACAATCAACAGAGTAAAAAGACAGCCTATAGAATGGGATGAAATATTTGCAAACTACTCCAACAGTAGAGTATAATATCCAGAGTACACAAAGAACTGAAACATACCAACCGCAGAAAAGAAACCTGATTAAAAATAAACAAATTATCTGAATAGACATTTCTCAAAAGAAGACACACAACTGGCCAACACATATATGAAAAAATGCTCAACATGACTAATCCTCAGGGGAATGCAAATCAAAACCACAACGAGGCATCCTTTCTCCTCAGAGTAGTTATTATCAAAAAGACAAAAAATGACTAATGCTGGTGAGGGTATAGAGAAAAGGGAACGCTCACGCACTATTGGTGGGGTATAAACCAGTACAGTTCTTATGGAGAACAGCATGAAGATTCCTCAAATACCACAAACTAGAACTACCATATGTTCCAGCAGTCCCCCATTGAGGGAAAGGCAAGGAAATAATTATATTGAAGAGACATCTATGCCCCCAATGTTCATAGAATATCCCTAATAGCCAAGATATCCAACAACAGATAAACAATTTTTTAAAATGTGGTATATAGACAACATGGAGTACTATTCAGTCATAAAACAAGAATGAAACTGTCAACTACAGCAACATCAACAGAACTAGAGGACATTAAGTGAAATAAGCCAGGAATAGAATGTTAAACACCTCGTGTTCTCACCCATATGTGGAATCTAAAAAATGTTGAACTTATAGAAATAAAAAGTAGAATAGAGGACACTAGAGGCTGGGAAGGGTAGGGGGAAGGAAAGGACAGAAGGATATTTATTAAAGGATACAAATACAGCTAGATAGAAGGATAAGTTCTAGGGTTCTATCTCACTATAAGACAACTCTAGTTAACAATTATATACTTTTAAATAGCTAGAGGGAAGATACAGGATGTTTCCAACACAGAGAAATAATAAATGTTTGAGATGATGGATATGCTAATTACACTGATCTGTTGACTATACATTATACATATTAAAAAATCACTATGTATCCCATGAATATGTATAATTACTATTTGTCAATTAAAAAGTTAAAAATAAAAGTCTCTATTTCTAGTTTACAGTCTACATTCAGTGGAGTACTGTAAATCTGAGGTTTCATCTATAGGCAGCATTACTTACGTAGATAAAGGTCATGAAACAATATTTATAGTATGATTCAACTTTTGTTTAAAAATGTTTATATAAAAAAATAAAAAATAAAATGTTTATATAAAATCCCATGCTCATAATTATATATTATGCAAATACATGCATCATACGTATGTATAAAAAAGGTCTGGGTAGATAAGTTTAAAGAATGACTCTCCTGAGGATGGGATTCTGAATGCTGAAGTTTTCTCATGGTGCTTGTCCTGTTTTATGATAGTTATACGGTAAGCACCACTCACCTGGCAAGCACCCGGGAGAGGTGCAATCAGGCCAAACCCCACTTGCGTTGTCTATCTCTGCTCTCTGGTCTGTGTTTCTGCCCTCTCTATGACTCCGTACTCCAGCCTCCCATTTCTGTTCTGCGTCCTCCTAGGTCAAGGCACTTGGGCAGAGTCCTGTGCTCCCTTTTTGGCTCGTAGACCTCAGCCCTACATCCCATCCCATTTATTTTCTCTTTCCCTATCTCTCTCTCACATACACATGCCATGACCACACATGCACTCCTGTGTATACCCTGCTGGATTCCCAGCTTTGCTGGCTCACTCCACCCTGCACTAGGCACAGCTCTCAGTAAAATACACTCTGCTGACAAAACTGCCTATCTCTCCCTGTCCTGACCCAGGAAGAAAGGGCGGCTCAAAGAGGATGAGCTGTTTTCCTAAAGATACAGGTTGTATGGGGTGGAGACAGGGCTTCAGGTTCCAGGTCCCGCCTTTTACAGTGTCACGGCTGCCATTCTTGCCTCCCTCTTCCTTGCTGCCCCCTCTCCTCAGAGCACCTGTGGGGGCCCAGTTTCCTGCTCTCTTCTTCCCTGCCACTGCCAAGAGTGCACAGATGCCCTGGGTCACCTGTGGCACCTCCACAGCAGACATGGAGAAGAGGTGGAGGCAGAAGATCTTGGAGCCGTTGTAGCCGACCACAAAGCCCTGCAGCTTCTGCTGGTGCACAGGAAAGGTGCTGGCTTTGATGTTGAGGTAGCCTCCTCCTGAGAAGCAGAGCATGTCCTCACACTGGGTGTTCCAGGCCACACTGTTGGCATTTGGTTCCTGAGGGACAAGGATGTAAGGATCCTGTGGGAACTGTATAGGCTCCAGCACAACTCCCCTATCACAGCTACATACCCTACATGAAGACAATCCCACTTAACTGCTGAAGTGGGATGGAGGGAAAAGGAGGAAAGGGGCCCCACAGAGTGATGGGGAGAGGTAAAAGCTTTTGTGCACTGTTGGAATGTTCGAATAAGAAACATTACTTTTGAAAAAAAACTATTCTTCCCAAATAAGAGTCCCTACATAGCAAGTGAAAAATCAGCAAAGCAGGATTCCATGTCTGTTAAATGATAAATAAACATCGCTATACGTAGAAGGTTTAAAGCTGTGGTTCTCAACCTGTTGTGACCCACAGGAACTGTATATAAGGTCCGCGGCATTAGGAAGATTGAGAACCACTGGTTTAAAGGATTAACCAGTGATTGTTTCTGAGTAGACAAAATTGTAGAATTAAAAAATAAATCTTTTAGGGTGGCGCCTGTGGCTCAGTGAGTAGGGCGCCCGCCCCATATACTGAGGGTGGCAGGTTCAAACCCAGCCCCGGCCGAACTGCAACCAAAAAATAGCTGGGCGTTGTGGTGTGCGCCTGTAGTCCCAGCTGCTCGGGAGGCTGAGGCAGAAGAATCGCAGAAGCCCAAGAGCTGGAGGTTGCCGTGGGTCCTGTGACTTCACGGCACTCCACCGAGGGTGGTAAAGTGAGACTCTGTCTCTACAAAAAAAAATAAAAATAATAATAATAAAAAAAAAAATCTTTTTTGGGCAGTGCCTGTAGCTCAGTGGGCAGGATGCCGGCCCCATATACCAAGGATAGCGGGTTTAAACCCGGCCCCAACCAAACTGCAACAAAAAAATAGCTGGGCATTGTGGTAGGCGCCTATAGTCACAGCTACTCAGGAGGCTGAGGCAAGAGAATCACCTAAGCACAAGAGCTGGAGGTTGCTGTGAGATGTGACACTACAGCACTCTACAGAGGGCGACAAAGTGAAACTCTGTCTCTAAAAAAAAAAATAATAATAAATAAATACAGATTAGGGCCCGGTTTGAACCCACCACCTCCAGTATATGGGGCCAGCACCCTACTCCTTTGAGCCACAGGTGCCGCCTCATAAATAAATCTTTTTATTTTCTTCTTTTGTGTACCCAAATTTTTCTGTGTATCACAAACATCTATTTTTTTTTTATAATAAGAAAAAGAATGTGAGCTTTTTTTTTTTTCTTTTTTTTGAGACAGAGTCTCACTATGTCGCTCTCAGTAGAGTGCTGTAGCATCACAGCTCATAGCAACCTCAAACTCTTGGGCTTAAGTGATTCTCTTGCCTCAGCCTCCCAAGTAGCTGCGAGGACAGGTGCCCACTACAATGCCTGGCTATGTTTTTTTTGTTGTTGTTGTTGCAGTTGTTTAGCTGGCCTGGGCCAGGTTTGAATCTGCCACCCAGGTTCGAACCTGCTGGCGCCACAACCACTGTGCTAGGGGTGCTGAGCTGAATGTGAACTGTTTTTAAAATTAGAAAATAATATACTGCTTCTGCATTTATAATTCACACATTGTAAAAATACAGCTACCTGAGTGGCAGCACCCCCTAAATCCACTGCTCAGCCCTAGAGCCCCAGAGACCAGCAGTTTATTCCTTTCTTCCTAGAATCTTTTACAATGTCTGAATCTTTTACAATGAGCACTATAAAAAAAACAATACAGCTGTTTTCCTTTGTAGGGTGCAGGGCAATTGACAAGAGAAAAAGTTAGCAGGCAGTGTGACAGCTGAAAACGTCCATATCTCCTGGCACTTACCTTCTGAGGTAAGTCTGAGACTTACCTTCTGATGTTGTTTGGGTGTTTGGCCCCTCCAAATATAATATCATGCTGAAATTTGATGCCTAGTGTTGAGAGTGGATCCTGGAGGGAGGTGTTTGGGTCATGGGCGTAGATCCTTCAGGAATGGCTCAGTGCCTTCCCCCATAAATAAGGAGGATAATAAGTTCTCTCTTTAGTTCACTGATTGTTTAAATTGTTTAAAGAGCCTGGCATCTCCTCCTCCCTTTCTTTTTGCTCCCCTGCCTACCAGTGACACACCTGGTTTCCCCCTTCACCTTCCACCTTGATTGGAAGCTCCCTGAAGCTCTTGCCAGAAGCAGATGGTGGTGCCGTGCTGCTGAAGCATGAGCCAAATAAACCTCTTTTCTTTATAAATTACCCAACGTCACATATGGACTAACACAACTTCCCTAGCCTACTTCAGAGGCATTGGTGGCGGATAGGGAGGGCACATACCCGCCCACTCTTTTGAAGGAAGTATGTCACTTCCACCCGGGGTAAAATGCCATGGTGTCGTCACAGCAACCTCAATCTCTTGGACTCAAGTGATCCTGATCCTCCTGCCTCAGCCTCCTAAGTAGTTAGGACTACACATGCTTACCACAATGCCCAGCTAGTTTTTCTATTTTTAGTAGAGATGGGTTCTCACTGTTGCTCAGGCTGGTCTCAAACTCCTGAGCTCAAGCAATGTACCCACCTCAGTCTCCCAGAGTGCTAGGATTACAGGCAAGAGCCACTGCCCCTGGCCACCATTTTCTTGTATGATTCTAGACTCAGACCCAGATTCACAACTGAGGCCTGCTAACCTACCTACAGGTCAGGTGTGCATAGTGTGGATCCTAGGGAGAAGGAAAGTTAACAGTTAGGGCCCTATTTTGTGCCAAGCACTGAGCTAGGTACTATGGTATCTTTTTTATTCCTATAGCAATTCAATGAAAGGGCAATTACTAGTTTCACTTCAGAGATCAGGAGAAATTGAACCTCAGAGAGGTTCACAAATTTGCTTAAGATCACACAGTAAGTGATACAGACCCAAATCAAGCCAGGGTCAATCTGAAGGCTCTTTCTCTTCCCCATACCACTCCTCAGTGACATGAACATGTGAAGTCACCTCTGAGCTAGTAGCCAAGTAATCCCCCTTTTCAAATGACTGAGGCAACTCCCTATTCTAGGGACCACCCTACTGATTCTGCTGTGGAGGATAAGGAACCCTGCTAAGGAGACCTAAATCTAAGGTCCAAAACATTGGGAAACCCTGTATGGGCCAAGAGGTTCCAGCTTTGTAGGAAACTCGCTTCAGGCAAACTGGCCCTGACTGCTTACAAAGCCCCAAAGAGGCAAAGAACAGCCCGTCCAGCAGAAAGCCAACCAGGGCCTGGAGTCTCTGGGCCACCTTCTCAGTGACATACTTCCTCCAGCCCCCGGAACGAATGATGTTTAAACAACACCAATACCCAGAAAGATCTGAACAGTTCACATCTTGCTGGCTCTTTTAGTATCCCTGTGATATAAGCAGAAGGACAGACTTGCCCCTCCCTGTCCCTTTCCTTCTTTCAGATGACAAAATGGATTGTGTTTCCTTACTCATAGAAACTTGGGTTACTGATAGAAACAGGTAGGCCTCTAGTAGGTGAGATGCAGACTTCTTCAAAAGAAGCATCATCATCACCACATTAACCCATTCACTGAATACCTACAACGTGCTCCACTTAGACTTAGTATTTAATCTCACTTATTGCTCACAGTAAACATGTAAGAAAAGTGTCACCTGCCAGCAAGGAAACCAGGTTCCCAGAGGATGGCGCAGGCCCTGCAGCTCCTGGGTGTGTGGGAAGAGTAAGCTGGGGCCTGGGGCCTCTCAGACCCTGCACTTGAGCTTGGACCCTACACCTCACTGCTCCTTCCAAAGGCCTGCTGGGGCAAGAGCAGGAGTGCCCCCTACAGGGAAGAGAAGGGTTTCTAATCAAAGGACCACATCCTTGAGCACTCTCAGGGACCTCACCTGAAAAAGCAGCTCCTTTGTGTGGATGTCATACACCAGGCATGTGTCGTTTTCATCTACCACAGCCAGCTTGTTTCGGGAGGCGCTCATGTCCAAGCAGCGCACAGCTGTGGCTTGTTTCAGCAGGACAATAGCAAAGAGGTTATCCACAAAGATCTTCAGGATCTGGGGAAATTTCAGAGAAGAAAGTGAGTCACTATGGCAACAACACTGGAATACTGCCAGGCTGTTGGAATCCCATGTGTTCCACAAGAACAACTCCTACTAATTTCACCAGAAGCTCTGTGCGGAGAAAAGGACTCATCAAAAGAAAAAGGTGGGTAAGGGGTGGTGGTTTGTCCTTACGACACCAGAAGTGTGGTTCATCAGAGGTCACCAAAGACAGGCCTGAGATGGACCAAACTCACGTTAGCGCCTGTTTGGACTAAAGATTTGTTAACGACATTGCAGCACTGGCGATACCCCCAAAGCAAAGATCTGAGCCACAAATTAACATAGGAAAACATACTACAAGTGTGGACAAGATGTCTGGTATAAAATGCTGCTGATGGTGACAGCTACCATTTATTGCTATCCCTAGCCTCCCAGGTAACTAGGACTATAAGTGTGTGCTACCACACCCAGGTAATTTTTCTACTTTTTGTAGAAACTAGGTCTTTGGGTTTGCTCTTGCCTAGGCTGGTATCTGGGTGATTTTTGTTTTTTTTCTTTTTTTAGAGATAGGGTTTTGCCATGTTACCCAGGCTGGAGTACAATAGCTATTCACAGATGCAATCACAGCATACTGCAGTGTCAACTTCCTAGGCTCAAGCAATAGCCCTGCCTCCGCCTCCTGAGTAGCTGGGACCACAGGAGCTGGCCATAACACCTGGCTACTTTTTTGTTGCATTTGTCATTGTTGTTTAGCAGGCCTGGGATGGGTTCAAACCCGCCAGCCCCCATGTATGTGGCCAACATCTTACCCACTGAGCTATGGGCTCCAAGCCCCATGCTCGGCTTTGACATCCCTCTTTTTGACAACCTTATGAAACTGATGGTATCATCCTCATTTGTAAGGCTCCTCCTGAGGTGAAGTGACCTGCCCAGGACCCCAAAGAACATGATCCCAGGCTGACCTGACCCCAAAGTCCATGCTGCCAGCCTCACCTGGGTAGTGAAAGCGGACTAGGAGACGGCAGCAGACCCTATCTTCCCTTTGGTGTTGCTACATGACTGCTCCACTATCTAAGGCTCTGTGACTTCCGTCCCAAGTGAAGACCTCACAAGCCTCAGCGACAAGCCATCTGCTAGACAGCTTGGCTCTCAGGCTAATGCAGTTATATTTTCACATTCAAATTTTCATGTAGCCTATTTAGGACTTTTGTTATTTTGAGCAAAGAACACATATAGAGAGAAATCTGTTTAATTTTGTGTAACCTAGATTTCTCACATCTATCTGACCAAAGGGCTCATTTTTCTTGTAGCATTTACTAACTTCCTGAGGACCCAGAATTCTCTAGGACACCCGTTAGAATACACTGCAATAACCCACTTACAGCCCTACCAGGGAGCAGACCTAAATAATAATCTCTGCCTCCCTCTCTAGCAACCCATTGAAGCTGCATCTCTAACAAATTTCCCCCTTTCTGGGTGACTTTAAACCCACTAATCTATAGCTCAGCTCTGTCAGAATCTAAGTATCCTACGGATCTGAGGGCCACTGTAATTTTGACCTGAAGCTGTCCTCATGAAACTAAACTCTGGGCTTCCCTCCAACATGCCAGTGGAAAGGAGAAGCCTTCTTCCTGGGAACCACCTTGTGGTGATCACTAGACATGTTATGTGCACCAGCAGATACGCAGGCTGATAGGAGATATGCAGGAGTGCTCACCTGCCCATTCTTCAGGCCCACTAACAGACCTTCTCTTCCAGGAGGGCCACCAATCACCTTGATGTAACGAATGAGAGACTCCATCTGCCACTCTCGCTCCTTCACTCCACTGAAGGACAGGCACTGCAGCCGTTTCTCCTAGGAAGCAAACCCATCTCTACACAGACATGCAACATTTAACCTAACAAGAATACCCAGCCCTCCCAAGGAGGTCTTCCTTGACCTGAGGGATGAAAAATACCTGCACATTCCATATCTATCTAACCTGTCCAGTCCCCATGGTTGGCATAGTTAAACCCTCATGTAATCTTCACCATGAAGCCCAATTGAGCTTCAGACCTTCAATGCAGACCTCCATCTAGGCAGCCATAGCCAGAAGCAGTCCCCCAAAGTTCACCTATTTGCCACACCTGTCCTATAACCTATGGTACTCCTAAATTTCTTGAAGTTACAGACTATGAAAGACATTTTGAAAGTATTTTCTACTACAGTGATTCCAAAAGATGCCCTCTATTTTATCAATTCCAATAGGCTTATGTGAAACCAAATCTACCCCTTTTTCCAAGAAAGATGCTAGGCTAGCCTTCTCTCAAAGTCTTTCCAAACTTTTCTTGGCACTAACCTAGATAGTTTCTAGGAATCTAAGTTAAGAAAATTTTCTTCCATGAAAAAAATCTGTCAGGAAGTAAAACTTCCTTGACTACTAAGTTGTTATAAATTTTATGTGCATATGCTTATCAAAAAAAAAATTCCTATTTTCAATTTGTGGGACACAAATTTATGCTTTAAAGTTAAAATGTATCTAATCCTAGCATGACAAAATGCTCTGCACTACAAAAAGTATCCTCCAATTTATGGCCTATGCTTTTCTAACAGAGTCTGATTCATCTAGATGCCAATAAAATGAAAGCAAACAGCCACTGAGTCTGATGCAAAGGTACTTGTTTTCTAGTGACTAGTTTTAATTATTTAATTTTTTTTTTTTTGGGGGGGACAGAGTCTCACTCTGTCACCTGGGCAGAGTGCCATGGCATCATCATAGCTCATAGCAGCCTCAAACTCTTGGGCTCAAAAGATCCTATTGCCTCAGCCTCCTAGTAGCTGGGTACCTGCCACAAAACCCGGCTAGTTATTTTATTTTATTTCATTTTATTTTTTGAGACAGAGTCTCAAGCTTTGGCCCTGGTTAGAGTGACGTTATGTCACAGCTCACGGCAACCTCCAGCTCTTGGGTGTACGTGATTCTCTTGCCTCACCCTCCCAAGTAGCTGGGACCACAGGTGCCCGCCACAATGCCCAGCTATTTTTTGGTTGTAGTTGTCATTGTTGTTTTGGTGGGCCCGGGCTGGATTTGAATCCGCCCACTCTGATGTACGTGGGTGGCACCCTAGCCACTTGAGCTACAGGTGCCTACCCAGTTTTTCTATTTTTAGTAGAGAAGGGGTCTCACTCTTGCTCAGGCTGGTCTCAAACTCCCGACTCACGCAATCCTCCCACCTTGGCCTCCCAGAGTGCTAAGATTATAGGCATGAGCCACCACACCCAGCCAGTGACCAGTTTTAAAACCATGAGGTAGGTACCCTACTCTTGCAAAGTAACATGGCGTGAATTCAGCCTGCATCCTCCAACACTTTACTACCTACCTGGCAGAGGATAATGTGATTGGCGCACACTACCAGGAGGTTGCATTCGAACTTCTTGACAATCTTCTCCTTTACCCGGTAATGCATGTCTGACGAGTCATCTGAATATAACTCATATATAAGGATTTTTTCTGGCAGTTGGATAGCTAATCGATTTTTATAGATGGCAATTTTCTTGACAAGCTCTTTGCATTTAATCCGAACTGTCAAAGAAAAAAATCCAACTCTAGCAAGAGATTGTTAAGTAAGGTAGAAGGCAGAGAAATTAAAAGCTATCATTTACTTAATGCTACTGGCAATTAAAGTGAGACACTCTCATTAAAAAATCTTTACAGAGTATCTAATATGTACAATCAGCTCTGCTGAGCACTGGGATCCAAAGGCATATATATACAATACAATCTTTTTGGTCCAAAGCTTGCAAAGTGAGTATGAAAAATAATAGTGCTACTTGCTGAATATACACATATAAATCTTAATTCCCCTGCACAGCACTGACAGCCCCTGACAATCAGGAGCCTGCCTAAGTGACGGACCTCACCTCTGGCCATTCCCCACCCACCTCCTTGACATAGGGAATGGCATGGATCCATGAGAGTGGTCTCTGGACTGAATCCAAATTTTACAAAACAAATCCTTTTAACAAAGGGTTTTCTTCTGTGAAGTTTGGAATTGGTTGAGGGGCCACATGAGACCTTGAGGCTACAGGTTCCCCACCTCTGTGTGACAATACTCTACATTCTCACTAGAGACCTGGTAGAGAAAATGTCCCAGAAGGGACACTGCAGAACTGCCCAAGTGACTCCACCCCACCATCACAGCTGGAATCTTCAGAGGTGCTTCCGGATAGGATCAAAGGATGCCCATTTGAATCTGCAAGGCAACACCGAACTTGGATCCCTATGTAAAGGTACTGAGCAGTGCACTGTGGCCAGCACATCTAGATATAAATACACCTAAAATAAATGGATTCTTAGCTCATTTAACCAGCTTAGCTACATGATTAAACATAGCGGAACCTGAGGTTAGAGCTTGGACTATGCTAGGTCTGGAACCCAGACCTTCTCACTGAGCCTCTGCTGAACCACAGCCCCTGCTTATCTCTGGCAGAACAAGAACTCAACAGGAAGCCAGTGGAGACTGGGCTGAGGCAGAAGCACCACAGAAGGGATAAAGGTCCACAAAGACCCGTGAAGGTCAAACTATCTTGGCTCCAACTTATATACGCTGTAAGTCATCTTCCCTGACCTTAATCAGAGAGTACATGTATCCCTTGAAACTACAGATATTTGCAAAACTTTAAGTCAGTGTTTTGTTTTGTTTTGTTTGTGAGAGAGAGAGGGTTTATTGCTTTCATAAGATCCTCCAAGAGCTCAATAGCCTCCTTGCCCCAGCCATAAAAACCAAGATTCAATGACCTTCATGCTTTCAGAAGACCAAGGAGAAACATTTCCTATCATTTCAAGTACCCAATCAGTAGACTCTCAACCTACTCCTTCCCAATGTGTGGCAGGCAGAGGGACCCTACCTGCCTCCTACCTTTCTGCTCAGTGATCAGGTGTTGCACAATGACGTCGGTCATGCTATCCCTGTAGGCATACCGGTCCTTATAGAGCCCATGGACAGTGCTGAAAATAAGCTGGTAGAAGGAAATGGTGCCATCCTGGCAGCCTACCACCTGCAGGGTAAGAGAGTTGTCAAGTCCCAGCTGTCTGTTCCCTCTCATTCATCAGGAACAAATACCAGTGATCTGACTCGCTAAACATGGTTGATGCTCAGAGCAATGAATGAACTTCCTCTACTTACCACATAGTTGGATTCGGGTTTCACTTTACACGTCCACACCCAAGAGTTCTGTTCCCCAACAGTCCCAAGCCGCACTCCATCCTTGGTGAAAAGGGATACTTGCTTGTCTGACCCCCCCAGCAAAATGTACTCCCCTTTACTGAAGTAGCTGAGGCAGCAGGGGTCAAAATTCAGTGATCGATCCTTCCCAATCTAAGGAAAGAAAACACATACCAAGGAAAAAATCATTTCAGAATCCATAATTACAAAACAATTAAGGGCTTTTCCCACCAACTAATGGGGGCAGCTGGGAAGACATGAGAGCTGGCCAGCCTTATCTTCTATTTATTCCACTACAGACATGAGCCTCTCTGCCTCTGGATCACTCTACTCCTCCCAATCACAGCCAAATCCTCAACTGCTAGAGCCAGCAGCATCTCCAACCATTCCACCAAATTGCTCCGGGTGTGTGTCTCAGCCCCTCAGCCAACCTAGAGACTGGGATGCTCTTGCTCCCACAGGCCCTTCTCTGCACACAGCTATTGCTCTGATTCCATGAGTCGTTGCAGATTCTCTTTTCTATTTTTTAAGTTATTTTACAAATCTGAGTTTATTCACTTTAAAACACTGCCCTTTATTTTGCAATTATGCCCATCCTATTTCTCTTTATAACAACTTTTTTGAGATATAATTTACATACCATAGAATCCACCCATTTAAACTATACAATTCAGTGGTTTTCAACATAGTCACAGAATTGTGCAATTATCTAATTCCATACTATTTCTGTCACCCAAAAAAAAACAAACCCATACCTGCTAAGAGCCTTTTCCAATTCCTTCATTTCTGGCAACCACTAACCTACTTTCTGTCTCTACAGATTTCCCTATTCTGGACATTTCATATAAGTAGAATCATATAACATGGGGCCTTTTGCATCTGGTCCATCTGTGTGGTAGCAGGCAGTGGTGCTTTGTTCCTTTTCACTGCTGAATAATATTCCTTTGCATGATATAACACATTTCACTTATCCATTCAGCAGCTGATGGACATGTGGATTATTTCTACTTTTAGTTTTTATGAATAATGCTGCTACAAATATTCACATACAAGTTTTTGTGTGGACATAGGTTTTTATTTCCCTTGAGCACATACCTAGAAATAGAAGTGCTGCATCTTCTAGTAACTTTATATTTAAACTTGGAGGAACTGATACACTTTTACAAAGTGACTGTATATTCATTTTATATTCACACTGGCATTGTGTGAGGATTCCAGCTTCTCCCTCCTGGTGGGTGTGAAGTGGTATCTCATTGTGGTTTTGATTTGCATTTCTCTAATGGTTAATGATGCTGAGCGTCATTTCATGTGCTTATTGGCCACAGAGATCTATTCAGATCTTTTTGCTCATTTTTCTTTTTTTTTTTTTTTTGAAGACAGAGTCTTTGTCACCCTTGGTAGAGTGCCATTGCATCATAGCTCACAGCAACCTCAAATTCCTGAGCTTAAGTGATTCTCTTGCTTCAGCCTCCTGAGTAGCAGGGACTATAGGCGCCTGACACAATGCCCAGCAATTTTTAGAAATGAGGTCTTGCTCTGGCTTAGGCTGGTCTCGAACCCTTGAGCTCAGGCAATTCACCCACCTCGGCCTCCCAAGTGCTGGGATTTCAGGTGTGAGCCACCACACCTGACCCATTTCATTCATTTTCAATTGGATTTTCTCTTATTTTATTGTTGAGCTGTAACAGTTCTTTATCTAGTCTACATACAACTCCCTTATCAGCTATATAATTTCCAAAAAATTTTCTCCCATTCTATATACTCTCTTTTCACTTTCTTGACGGTGGCATTTGGTGAAAGACATAAAGATATAATAAATATATAGATTCAAAACACTCTGTGAACCTCAAGCAGAAAAATATAATGAATTGCTTAAACATTCCAACCTTGCTTAGGAACTTAACAAAGAATTATTATATCATTCCATTTAAAATCAGAACTATAAATTTAGTTACTCAATTACAATTTTTATTTTTTTGAGACAGAGTCTCATTATGTCACCCTTCGTAGAGTGCCATGGTGTCACAGCTCACAACAACCCCAAACTCTTGAGCTTCAGCAATTCTCTTGCCTCAGCCTACCAAGTAGCTGGGACTACAGGCGCCCGCCACAATGCCCAGCTATTTTTGGGACAACACCCAGCAGTTGTCATTGTTGTTTAGATGGCCTGGGCTGGGTTTGAACCTGCCAGCCTGGGTGCATGTGGTCAGTGCCACAACCCCTGTGCTACATGCGTCAAGCTGTCAATTACAATTTTTAAATGGTTATCACAAGACTAATCTGATAGATATTCCAATATGGATCCTGGCATTCTGCCTGGGTTCCAAACCAGGCATGGTCACAGACTAAACTGTAGTGTAGGGCTGGGCAAGGTGGCTCACACCTGTAATCCCACCACTCTGGAAGGCTGAGGTGGGTGGATCACTTAAGCTCAGAAGTTCAAGATCAGCCTGAGCAAGAGTGAGACCCTCATCTCTAAAAATAGCTGGGCATTGTGGTGGGCACCTGAGGAGGCTGAGGCAAGGGATCACTTGAGCCCAAGAGTTTGAGGTTACTGTGAGCTATCATGCCACAGCACTCTACCCAGGATGACAAAATGAGACTCTGTCTCAAAAAAAAAAAAAAAAAAGTATAGCATAGGCCATTAAGCAAGCTACTGAACCTTTCTGTGCTTCAGTTTTCTTACATGTTAAGTGGTGATGATGATAATAGTGCCTACCTCATAGGGTTGTTATAAGGATTAAAAGAGTTAATCCTTGTGAAGAGTTTATACAATACCTAGAACTCAATAAATGTTAGCTATTATTATTACTAACCCTCTTTAATATCAAACACTTAAATGCCAAAAATATACAAATTTTCCTAAGCTTAATACAAAGGTATGAATTTGATTTACTTCATTATCCTGTATTTAATCCTAAATCTTTCTAGAGTTAAAAGACACACACTCACCAAGAATACAATTTTACTTCTCCAAACAAGTTGTGGTTACCATCTCAGCAGACTGAGGTTGCTTATCATTCAAGAACTTTGGGCCACAACATGAGCTCTGGGGCTGTACACATCTAAGACATTTCCCGTGGCCCTGACCATCATGTTAGGGTTTTTTTCACTATTGTTATAGAAACAAGTTCTCCTTTTCTGCCAGTGCACTGCAATTATTTGTTCCCAGGAGTCTCTATGTACCTAGTACCTGGTACATAGTAGGAATGTCAATAAATATTTGTTGAATGACATGATGTATACACATAAAGTGAATGAATAAATAGGGCCAGGGAAACTAGATGCTGGGAAATTAAAACAAGGGTTTTGGGAAATGAGCCATGGTAAACTGAGAAAATACTTCAATATCAATGACCTATATCTTTTCTTTTTTACTCAACTACAAAAGAAATAACCAGTGATAAGGAAGGCGTAGAAGAAATGACCTCAAAGCTAGGCTACAGATACCTGAAACCCCTCCTTCTAGCAAGACATATTCTGAGAAATAAGGATATTGTAACATGGAAGGCTCTGTTGCATGGGCTGTATTTCTCACTGTGTGGCTATAGTATGTAACGTACCCACCACCTTCACTTTAATCCTCAGCATTTCTTGCCTACTAACAGATCACCCTACCACATACTCTCTGTTTTAATCCACCCTCCACAGAAACAAGGAATTCTTTGGCAACAGGAATCTGATCCTGTTATCTGCTCCTGAATATTCAAATTATATCATGTTTGAACTCCTTATTCACCCTACTTGAGGTACAATCACGTCCCCACCTTCCTCTTCAGCTCTATCTTTGCTCTACAAACTCAGGGATCCAGGTACCCTCAACAATTCCTGCTCTCTAAATTGTCATGTATTTTCATCCCTGCCTGCTTTAGCGTGTGCTGTTTCCTTTGCCTGAAACACCATCCCCAGTGCCCTCTGTCTAGCAACCTCCTGTTCTTCCTGCTCAAAGCTCACCTCTAACAAGATCTACCTCCACTAAGCAGTGATGTCACCCTCTTTTGTGTCCCTAAAACTCTATTTGTAGAGCTCTTTTTATGTCACATACCACACTGGGACTGTTAGCTCTCAAGTGTGTCCCCACCAGCCAGTAAGCTTTCGAAGGCCGAGGCTGTATCCTGCACAGCTCTATGTCAGCAACTCCTCCAGATTAGGTCTTACCTACATGGGTTCTCATAAATGTGGTAGGGGCCAACATTGTGGCTCACACCTGTAACCTACGCACTTTGGAAAGCCAAGGTAAGAGGATCATTTGAGTTTAGAAGTTTGAGAGCAGCCTGGGCATCACAGTGAGATCCTCCCTCGAAAAAAAAAAAAAATGTGCCCTGAGTAGAGTGCCGTGCTGGCATCATATCTCACAGCAACTTCAAACTCCTGGGTTCAAGTGATCCTCTTGCCTCAGCCTCCTGAGTAGTTAGGACTACCTATGGGCTCCCACCACAACGTTTGGCTAGTTTTTCTATTTTTAGTAGAGATGGGGTCTCATTCTTGCTCAGGCTGGTTTTCAACTCCTGATGTCAGATGATCCACTTACCTCGGCCTCCCAGGGTGCTAGGACTATAAATATGAGCCACCTCATTCAGCCTATACAAAAAATTTTTTCAGGCCGGGAGCAATGGCTCACGACTGTAATCCTAGCACTCTGGGAGGTGGAGGCGGTTGGATTGCTTGAGCTCACAAGTTCGAAACTAACCTGAGCAAAAGCGAGACACCCCCTCCCCCCCACTAAGAACAGAAAACACCGAGGTAAGAGGATCACTTGAGCCTGAGTTAGAGGTTACTGTGAGCTATGACGTCAAGCCACTCTATCCAGGGTGACAAGTTGAGAGTCTGTTTAAAAAAAAAAAAAAAAAAAAATTGTTTTTTAAAAGAATTGGCCAGGTCCAGTACCTGTAGCTCAGTGGCTAGGGCACCAGCCACATACACTGGAGCTGATGGGTTCGAATCCAGCTCAGAGCCTGCCAAACAGTGACAACTACAACCAAAAAATCGCAGGCGTTGTGGCGGGCACCTGTAGTCCCAGCTACTTGGGAGGCTGAGGCAAGAGAATTGCTTAAGCCCAAGAGTTTGAGTTTGCTGTGAGCTGTGACACCACAGCACTCTACCGAGGGCAACATAGTGAGACTCTGTCTCAAAAATAAATAAACAAAAATAAAAGAATCGGCCAAGTGTGGTCATGTACACCTATAGTCCTAGCTACTCAGGAAGCCAAGGCAGGAAGATCACTTGAACCCAGGAGTTCAAGGTTACAGTGAAATGGCTTGGCACTTGTAGCTCAGCAGCTAGGGCACCAGCCACATACACTGAGGCTGGCAGGTTCAAACCTGACCCATGCCTGCCAAATAACAATAACAACTACAACAAAAAAATAGCTGGACATTGTGGTGGGCACCTTGCAGTCCCAGCTACTTGAGAGGCTCAGGCAAGAAAATCACCAGAGCCCAAGAGTTTGAGGTTGCTGTGAGCTGTGATGCCACAAGCACTTTACTGAGGGTGATATAGTGAGACCCTGTCTCAAAAAAAAAAGGTTACAGTGAGATGATCATACCACTACACTCCAGCCTGGGCCTGGGCAACAGAGCAAGACCCTGCCTCTCTTAAAAAAAAAAAAAAAAAAAATAGAGGGAGTTAAGGGGATGACAAAGTGTTAGACTTTAAAGTCAAACCATCTGTAGACCTAATACCCCTAGATAAAGAGCCCCTGCAGAGACTCCTCAGTTCAGTGCTTTCCCCCTTCCAGAACCTCTGGTGCTTGTTACTTCTTCTGTATTCCTTTCTAACTTCTAATAAAAATTCTATCTTACCACTAAAAAAAAAAAATAATAATAATAATAAAATAAAAATAAAGTCAAACCAATCTGGGATTCAATTCCAGGACCCACCACTTACTAGCTATGTGAGAACTTAGGCATATTTCACTGCTGAGTCTTGGTCTACCTATTTTTAAAAAGTTGATAATGAAAACAACCTACTTCAGTGGGCTTTATAAGAATTAAATGAGATAAAGTATGCAAAGCGCTGAGCACAGTACCTTGTAACAGTAAATGCTCAAAAAGCAGGAACTAGCATAGATAATGTATGATTAGTAATAATACAGTCTCAGAAAGTAAAAGTATGCTGTAACAGGTATGACTGCAGCTGGGTTCATACAGGGCTACATACCTGTTTTCCACTCAGTTGGTAGAAGGAAAGTTTCTGTCCCCAGTCAGCTACAGCCATGATGTCATTATGTTCCTCTCTAATCAAAAGAAGACAAAAGAGGTTGTAAGGGGTCATGGCCTGTTGATGAGGATAGCCCTAAGGGTTTAACAAACAACAGAAAAAGAAAACCCTGGCCAAGCTGTCAGGTTGCCAAATGTTGTACAGCTGTACTGAGGCCAAAAGTTGTAATTGGGCCCAATCCCATCAATCAGTCTAATGGGATGAAGCAACGAGGCAGCCCTCCAGGGATATGCTGCTATGTCACTGAATCCCTTGCCATAAACTTACGGTGCCAAGACCCTGCCACAGCTGAACAAGATAAACTCCTTCTTTCATCCCTTCCTTGGGAGCAACTCTAAGAAAGAGCAAGGTTACAGTAGATCCAGGAGTGCTTTTTTTTTTACATAGTACTAAAAATATGGGGAGATGATAGGGAAACATCTCTCCTGCAGCAGAAGGAATTAACTGTCTATTTTTTAAATTTTTTTTTTGAGACAGTCTCAGTACTTCACCCTCGGTAGAATGCTGTGGCACCACAACTCATAGCAACTTCAAACTCTTGGGCTTAAGTGATTCTCTTGCCTCAGCCTCTCAAGTAGCTGGGACTAAAAGAGCCCACCACAATGCCCGGCTAACTGTCTGATGTTTTTGATGGACAGAGGGAAACTTGCTTATTCTTAGTAGAGGAAGAAAATAATACCTAAAACTAGGTTCTTCTGTAGCTAGGGTCTTTGCCTAGGTGAAATGATTTCTGACCAAATCTAATAAAAAAAATAGTAGTGGGCTACTACTACTACTAGAACAACTGTCTTTGACACTAGAAAGCTATGGGGATCAGTGCTTGGGACTGCAGGACTGACACATAGGAGAGACTCCCTCAGCTGAGGCTCAGGAGCAGCTGACCTGGGAATCTAGTTCAATAGAAAGGCATCTCCAACCTTTGAGGCTGTGTCTTAATCCACCTAATGTTGCCTCTTGGTTTATTAACTCCAGCTTTTTTGAGCCCAGGGCCTTGAGGTCACCTGGCAGCACCACTGGCTATACAGACAAGCATGGTGGCAGTCTTGTTTGTAAAACCAGTCAAGAATGGCAGCATGACAAATTCATAACTAAGGGAAAAGATAAAGATTGAGAGGAATGTTAAAAGGATGGGGCCTGCACGTGTATTGTGTACCTGGCATTGAAGTCCAAACAATCTAAGAGCCCAGCCCACACTGAGCCCTCTTGGGGAAGCCACAGATGGCTCTGAGCTGGGCTCAACCTCCAAGTGCTGGATTGGTGATTTTCAACCTCCTTTTTCCTCCTAGGGAAGCGGTACTTTATACCAAACAAAAATTCATGTTCAGGTGTTTCTCTTGTTGAAGCACAGATGGAGACCTGAAGCCCACATCTCATACCTCCTCCTTCTGTGGCCCTGGGGTAGAGTTCTTCCAAGGAGCCTCAGGTATCACGGAACACAATGTGGAAAGTCCCAAGCTACATCTGTTACCCAATCTGAACATTCCGGTATCTGTCCGTGTTTTCTGTAATTTGGTATTGGGGGGGGGGGGGAAGCAGTTAGGGACAGGGTCTAGCTATGTTGCCCAAGCTAGACTTCGAACTTGAACTCTTGGGCTCAAGTGATCCTCCTACATCAGCCTACCAAGTAGCTTGGACTACAGGTGTGCACCAGCTCCTATAGGTAATCTGTTTGTTTGAGGCAGTTTCTGTTGCCCTGGGAATTACAGGTAATCTTGACTAAAGAGAAGAATGGAGGATTGGGTGTGAGGATTGTGGGTAAGGTAAGGGCTTCTTCTCTGATATGTGTCCTAACAAGCCAAGAAACATGTCCAGTAATAGAGGTGGTATTAAATGAATTATGAGGCATCCCCACAAGGGCTTACTGTGCAAGGCATTCAAAATCATGTTTTTCAGGGTGGCACCTGTGGCTCAAAGGAGTAGGGCACTAGCCCCATATACTGGAGGCGGCAGGTTCAAAACCATGTTTTTCAAAGATTTCTAATATTATTAGAAAGAGTTTATGATGTTAAGTGAACAAAAAGGGCAGGATCTGATTTAGCTAATTATATGAACACACTAAAAGGGGAAATACACTTAAATGCTAACAGTGGTTTCCTTAGGGGATGGCATTTTATAGAAAAGTTGAACCTTCTTCTTTAGACTTTTTAATTATTTCCTATAGTTTCTCACAGAATCACTTCATAATCCACATGTAAATTTTAAGGGTGTGTTCCCCTCTGTTGGAGGAGGTTTCACCCACAATTCCCCTAGCCCCTACACTGCTCAAGGGGCTTAGTATAAGCATCTGCCCCAGCAGCTCTGTGTGAGGCCTGGGCCTTTCCAAGGAGGGTTCTCACTCCTTGGGACACACTCACGAGTTGTCGTCCCTGGGACTGTCGTCCTCTTCCTCTGGCTCTTCCTCCTCTGCCTCACTACCCTGACTATTGTATACTGTTGACTTCAGAGTGGAAGGAATTTCCTGAAAATATCTGTTGACAATGACTTCCTCGGCATCCTCGTTCTCTCTGGTCATCCAGAAATTCTCCCATCGGCTGTAGACAGTAAGTGGTTGTTCAAAATCACATTACCTAAAACTACACTAAAGCTATAATTTCAATATCTGTCAAAGAGCCCTGAACTCTACCCAGAGGACAGCTACCAGGTACCCTGGGCATCCTGCTTCTCATGAATTAAAAATGGTAGCCTGCAGCCACAAAGTCATCTGTGGCCACAAAATCAAACAGCAGGAACTCTGGAGTAGGCTAATGGCCTTTGATGGCATTAGACATGCATGGTACAGTCGGAGTTGAACAAAATTACCTCAGGAAGAAGCATAATAATGTGGTGTAGGAAAGGCAGGGGAATTAAACAACCTTCTCAATCAAGGAGACACCTACCTGAAAAATGGCATTGGACCAATAAACAATTTACCTTTACCTTCAGAGGACTCTGTGTGAGATACTGATGGTTTCATAATAACATAGGATAACATAAACGGCATATAAAGCCATTAGTCCACCTTTCCAAGTCACATGGGCATAGAAAGGAAAGTATGAATAAGGTTTGAGAAGGTAGATGCCAATTGTTTTGTGTACCTCTAGGCTTTATGAACATTTGTAGACTTAATTTTGACTTTTTGACAAGGGTAGCAAAAGGGCTCATGAAAAAGCTATGTATTACCAGGTGGGTAAGTATTTTGCCCAGACTGGCAAAGAAGAACTGAAAAGGGGAAAAGACAAAAATAAAACCACAGCAAAAAGCTCAGCTGTTAATTCATAAGAAAATGGCCCTCCTTTGTTGCTCTCTCACACACACATACTCTCTCTCTCTCTCTGGGCTGGCCTAGATAGTGCATCTGCTAGCAACATTTCTAGGATTTGTTCCAAAACTCAAGATAGGGTCTTAAAAAATTTCATACAAATACAACAGGTTTCAAAGCAGATCAGTCAAGTGGGGTGAGAAGCGTTTGAATGCACAGAGATCTCAGAAAGAGAGAAAGCCCTTCTTCATGATAGTGTCTGTCCTTGAAGAAGGACAGCTGCAAGAGTACCTTGATGGGTTCCAGGAGATGGACCATATTGGGGAAAGGGAGCCCCCTGGCCGCTCAATCTTCACTTTTTCCTCACCATTTTTGTTCCGAATGCTGATAATCCCATTGAACATCCCCAAAGCCAAGTACTGACCATCATTTGTCCAGCTGTGCATAAAACCAACAAAGGGAATAAGAAAAGGGACATCACACAGAAAGTAAAACAAGTGAGGATAACGCTTTCATTTGAAATAAAGTCTAAGGAGACAGCAACTGCTAAGCTATGGTTTCATCATTGCCAGTCTTGACATAAAATCAGAGGACCAGACTTAAAACCCCACTTATTTCTGGAGTCAATAGTGAGAAGTGAGGGCAGCAGGGCCTTCTCTGAGCTCCCACAGCTATCTGTACATACTTCCATGACAGCCCTTGTGTCTGCATCTCTGGGCCAGCCCCTACTCCTCACTAAACAGGTCTAGCATCAAAGCTCTCCCTGCATACGCTGCCTGTACAAAAACAGCCTCACATTTCCAGGCAGCCTCCATTTAGCAAAGCTGCACATCGAGGAGGCTTGTTGCTAGATAACTGAATGAAGGCATTTGTAGTTTCCTTTCTTTTTTCTTTTCTTTTCTTTTTTTTTTTTTTTTTGAGACAGAGTTTCATTTTGTCACCCTAGGTAGAGTGCCGTGGCGTCACAGCTCACAGCAACCTCCAACCTCTGGGCTTAGGTGATTCTCTTGCCTCCCCCTCCCAAGTAGCTGGGACTACCTATAGGCAGCTGCCACAACTCTTGGCTATTTTTTGTTGCAGTTTGGCCAGAGCCAGGTTCAAACCCCCCACCCTTGGTATATGGGGCCAGCGCCTTACTTACTGAGCCACAGGTGCCACCCAACTTGTAGTTTTCTTAATGATCAAAGGCACTAATCTTTCCCATAAAGAACAAAAAAGGAAACACTTTTCCATTTTAACACAAGACCTTTTCTGTTGTGTGAAGTAACTGGATTTTGAGAGTCTGGAAGAGGAAGGAACACAAAGCCTATCTCAGAGCTGCACATCACTTACCTGCAGCAGGTGATCTTGCTGCTTGCTTTGTGCTTAGAGACGGACTTTTGTTCAGGAGACCACAACCCTTCAATGCACAATAATATAAAAGAAAATAGATTGGTTGAAACACTACTCAGCAATAAAAAGGAACAAACTATTGATATATGCAACTTAGATAGATCCCCAGGGCTTCGTGCTAAGTGAAAAAAGCCAATCTCAAAAGGTCATATACTGCATGATTCCATTTATATAATATTCTTGAATGACAGAATAATAGAAATGGAGAACAGATTCATAGTTACAAGGGGTTGGGGAAAACAGGAGACAAGAAAGGGTATCTGTGATAGAATAGTTCTGGGTGGTGGTAACCTACACATGTGATAAAATGACAGAACTATACACATTCTGTGCTAGTCCCAGTTATCTGGTTTTGTTTTCCATCAGTTACATTGGGAAAACCAGATGAAGAACACAGAGGTAATACAGTATAACCTCTTTATACTATCTTTGTAACTTACTATGAATCTATAATTCTTTCAAAAGAAAAAAAATAGATTGGTGAAATTCTACCCAACTTTTCAGGTATTTAACTCTTTAAAATATAACAATTTCACTGTTCATAGCTATGAAATTACAATCAGGGTACAATTTACCACTTTAAGTAACGATACTCCCTGAAAATATGGTTTCTTCTCCCAGGTCTCACCCACAGCACATGATCCTATCTGAGCTATGCCATGTCCACAGCACACCAGTTGCCTGAGGCTTGCTCCCTCCTGCCCTGATGCCCTGGCTTAGTGCCCCACAGTAACAGGTGTATGCTAGAGGAGTGATTTTCAACCAGTGTGCTGTAGCATACTGGTGTACCAGGAGAGGATCTCAGGTGTGCCTCAAAAATTTTTAAAGATCACTAATTAATTTTTTTTTTTTTTTTGATCAACCAAATTTAAGTGTGCCACATAAGTTTAACTACAGGTTCAAGTGTGCCATGAGCTAACAAGGGTTGAAAAATTCTGGTCTAGACAAAATAAACAAATTCTACTCTTTGCTTAGCCATGAAGGATGATCAAGAAGGCAATTCTACCGCAAAAATACATTGACATAGCCAAGTACATCAGACAAGCTATATTTTCCTCCTTTCCCCTGGTTTAAAATGCCTTCCCCAAACATCTCAACCTGTGCACATGTTACCTGTGCTTCACTGAGCCACCCTGGAGCCTCCAACTGGAGGCAATTTCTCCCCCTTGGACCTCCTTCAGCAATGTAATGACTTGAGCTGGGTCCAAGCCTTGGTTCTACCACTTTCTGGTTAAGGATCCTCCAGTGAGTCACTGAACTCACTGGAGCTACTTATTTATTTATTTTTGAGAGAGTGTCTCACTCTGTTGCCCAGGCTAGAGTGCCTTGGCGTCAGCCTAGCTCACGGCAACTCAAACTACTGGGTTCAAGAGTTCCTCCTGCCTCAGCCTCCAGAGCATCTGGGTCTAGAGCAGTGGTTCTCAACCTTCCTAATGCCGCAGCCCTTTAATAATACAGTTCCTGTGGGTTGTGACCTACAGTTGAAAACTGCTGTACCACAATACCTGGCTAGTTTTTCTATTTTTTGTAGAGACATGGTCTCACTCTTGTTCAGGCTGGTCTCAAACTTCTAAGCTCAAGGGATCCTCCTGTCTCAGTCTCCAAGAGTGCTAGGATTACCAGTATGAGCCACTGTGCTCCCCAGTTATATTTCAGTAGGGTAGGAAAGAAAATAATACCTGACCTCAGAGGTAGAGCACAAATAGGAATTCATTTTTAACTCATAGAAGAGTGTCTAGCACATTGCAAGCTTTCAACGAATATTATTATTACTCAATATTACATTTTTGCAAATCCTAACTCCTCCCAAGACCACAAGCTCCATGAGAGCAGGGATTCTGTTTTCTTTCTAATATTCCAATGTAGAAACATAGACTAGTACTTCACATGAAGAAAATGCTAACTTTTTTAAACAAATGACAGTCCCTTTTCCATTTATAATATGCTTTCAATTACATTCTCTCTTGTGAACCTCAGAATTGTATCAGTGAAATAGACGAGGTGGGCAGCAGGTTCCTTTTAGATACAGAAACTGAAATACTGAGAGGGACTAGATCTCTGACTTCCTATCTGACAGTTGTTCTAACTATACCCACTACCTCTGAGCAAGGAAGACAGAACTGATGGAGCTGAAAACCAGAATCAACCTTTACTGCAGATGACCTCTGCCCATTTCACTCTCTCCATCCCTCAGACATTTTACTAACACCCCCTCTGTGCCAACACCAGACCAACACTGTGTATGGGGCCCGGAAGAACTCTTCAAGGCATTCAGCCCCTCAGGGAGGACAATAATGATGACACATTGCATAAGTAGTTGTTCAAACAGTGAAGAATTTCACATACTCATGGATGTGGGTCAACACAAAGTTGGGGACAAATGAACTGGGTAGCTCAGTTCATTTGGGAATGCCTCCCAGAGACAGCAACACCAAGTCATGCCTGAGCCCTTCCATCTTTCCTACAACATTTCTTTCCCTGGGGCCTTTCTTCTTGTTTCTGATGTCTTATCAGAGTCAAGGTCATTAATCACTGTTTTGGTTTCTGCACTTTTTTTTTTTTTTTTTTTTTTTTGAGACAGTCTCACTATGTCGCCCTCAGTAGAGTGCGATGGCCTCAGAGCTCACAGCAACCTTAAACTGTTGGGCTTAAGTGATTCTCTTGCCTAAGCCTCCTAAGCAGCTGGGACTACAGGTGTCCTCCACAATGCCTAGCTATTTTTTTTGTTGCAGTTGTCACTGTTGTTTAGCTGGCCTGGGCAGGGTTTGAACCCGCCAGCCTCGGTGGATGTGGCCGGCACCCTACCCACTGAGCTAAGGGCACCCCCTCTGCACATTTTTTAAGAATAACTGTCAGCCTCCCCTCAGCCATTGGAAGTAAAAAAGTAAAAAAACTCTCTCAGAACAAAATCAGTACAACCTAGGCAGATTGCAGCATTTTTAGCCTAGATTTTCAGTTTTTCCAAAACAGGACATCAAGAATCAAAACCTACCAAAGTCATTGGAGGAACAAGAAGCCAGCTGGTGGGTAACAGGATTGTAGGAGACACACTGTATAGAATCATTGTGCCTAGGAAGTAAACAACTGTAGATTAGTGTATGGCAAACCACAAAGGTCTCAGTAGCTACAACTGAAGATTTTAACAAAAAGCCCATAGCCTCTGACTATGTGCCTGCCACATGCTCTTCTGCAAATGATCAACAAAAAGCAGAGAGATTAATTCTCCTTCTCCTGAATTGCCCCTCATTTTCATTACCACCCATTGTCCTGGCCCAGCTTTAATACCACCTCCTCTGGGTGCCATGCTATACACCTTGAGTTAGGTGAGCTGGTAAGATCATGATGTGAAGCACCTATCTTAATGCCAGGTTCAGAGCAAGTGCTTTGTTTGTGGCTGTTACTTTTACTATTTTGTAAACGCCTGAAAATGTAGGATGGAAGTTCAATGAAGACTTTATAGGCCATGATCTGGAAACGTGACAGATCCTCAGACAACAATAAAAACTGAGCAAGTCATATAACTTTACTTTTTTTTTTTTTTGAGACAGAGCCTCAAGCTGTTGCCCTGGGTAGAGTGCTGTGGCATCACGGCTCACAGCAACCTCCAACTCCTGGGCTCAAGTGAGTCTCCTGCCTCAGCCTCCCAAGTAGCTGGGACTATAGGTGCCCACCACAATGCCTGGGTATTTTTTGGTTGCAGCTATCATTGTTGTTTGGTGGGCCCGGGCTGGATTGGAACCCGCCAGCTCAGGTGTATGTGGCTGGTGCCTTAGCTGCTTGAGCCACAGGCCCTGAGCCATAACTTTACTTCTTATCACTCATTCATTCATTTATTCATTCATTCAGAAATCATTTGTTGATTTGCACACCCCTGTACAAAGTAGCACTGTTCACAATAGCCAAGAAGTGGAAGCAGCACAAGTGCCCATCAACAGATGAATGGATAAGGCTGGGCGCAGGGGCTTATGCCTATAATCCTAGCACCCTGGGAGGCCAAGGCAGGTGGATTGCCTGAGCTCACAGGTCCAAGACCAGCCTGAGCAAGTGTGAGAACTGTCTCTAAAAAACAGCCAGGCATTGTGGTGGGTGCCTGTAGTCACAGCTACTCAAGAGAATCGCATGAGCCCAAGAGTTTGAGGTTGCTGTGAGCTCTGACACTGACTGCACAGCACTCTACCGAGGATGACAAAGTGAGACTCTGTCTAAAAAAAAAAAAAAAATGGTGGCTACCGTAGCTCAGTGGGTAGGGCGCCAGCCACATACACCAAGGCTGGCAGGTTCGAACCCAGTCTGGACCAGCTAAAACAACAATGACAACTACAATAACAACAACAACAACAAAAAATAGCCAGGTGTTGTGGCGGGCACCTATAGTCCCAGCTACTTAGGAGGCTGAGGCAAGAGAATCACTTAAACCCAAGAGTTTGAGGTTGCCGTGAGCTGTGATGCCACAGCACTCTACCAAGGGCGACATAGTAAGACTCAAAAACAACAACAACAAAAAAAAAAAACCCAGAAGAATGGATAAACAAAATATGGTCTAAACATACAATGAAATATTATTCAGCCTTAAAAAGAAAGAGAATTCTGACACATGCCACAACATAGATGAACCTTGAGGTCATCATAGTAAGTGAAATGATCCAGTCACAAAAAGACAAATACTGTATGACTTTACTTACATGAAGTACCTAGAATAGTCAAATTCATACAGATAGAAAGTAAAAGGGTGGCTGCCAGAGGCTGGTATAGAGAGGAATGAGGAGTTATGTTTAAAAGGTATAGTGTTTTGGGCGGCGCCTGTGGCTCAAGGAGTAGGGCGCCACCCCCATGTACTGGAGGTGATGGGTTCAAACCCAGCCTGGGCAAAAACTGCAGAAAAAAAAAAAAAAAAAAAGAAGGATAGCATTTTAATTTTACAAAATAAAAGGAGTTTTGGAAATTGGTTCCACAATACTGTAAATATACTTAACACTATAGAATTGTAAATTTTAAAAGTAGATAAGTTGATAAATGTTATGCTATGCACATTTTACCACAATTTAAAAGAAAAGAGGCTAGGCATGGTAGCGTATACTTGCAATCTTAGCACTTTGGGAGGCCACGGCAGGAGGACTGCTGTACTCAAGAGTTTGAGACCAACCTGAACAAGAGCAAGACCCTATCTCTACAAAAAATAGAAAAATTAACCAGGCATTGTGGTGGCCACCTATAGTCTCAGCTACTTGGGAGGTTGAGGCAGAAGGACCACTTGGGTCCAGGAGTTTAAGGTTGCAGTGAATTATGATAATGCCGCTGCACTCCAGCCTGGCAACAGAGCGAGATTTTGTCTCAGAAAAAAAAAAAAAAAAAAAAAACTGGAGAAAAGGGAGATGGGGAGAGTCTGGAACACACTGACCTCCAAGTTTCTAGCTTTTGACACTGTATGGATGTAAGGCCATTCCCTGAGATAGGGCCATTGGTGGAAGAAAACAAGTTAGTGGTGGGTGGAATCTGTGATGTCAGATTAATTGAGATGAGTTATATGAAAATACCTAGCCCAGTGCTGTGCTGGCCAACCTAGTAAGTGCCCAAGAAATGTTTATCACTTATCTACTACCCAATCTTCTTAGATTCACTGTCCCATAACTTACTTTCAAGTTCAACTTCAAAGAAAAAAGGGTTTTGTTACACCCTTCCTTTTTTTTTCTTTTGTTTTTCCTGAGACAGGGTCTCACTCTGTTGCCTGGGATAGTGGCACAAGAGCGCAGTGGCATCATCATAACTCACTGTAGCTGCAGATTCCCAGACCCAAGTAAGCCTCCTACCTTAGCCTACTGAGCAGCTAGAACTATAGGTACATACCAGCACATCCACCTCCACCTAATTTTTAAATATTTTGTAGAAATGAGGTCTCACTATGTTACTCAGGCTGGTCTCAAACTCTTAGCCTCAGGTAATCCTCGTGCCTCAGCCTCCCAGGATGCTAAAATTATAAGCATGAGCCACTGTGCCTAACATTTTTTCCAAGAGGTTTTTGCTATAATTACTCAATAGGAGCCAAACTAATGTTAATATACCATACACCTCAATGGTTACTTACGTGTACTTCAGAATGCCTTCTAGTTTTGATGTCCAGATAATAACACTTTTGTCAGCTGATCCAGAAGCAAAGCGCTGACCTAAAAAAGTGTTTTTAAAAAGAAAATTCTCATAGTTATTTTAAAAAGCATTTCCCAGAAAGAATTTCTTAGAAAACTAGTTCTTTAAGGTATCTAATAAATGAAGCTTCTTCTCTATTACTTCTTATCAGCAGTCAAGATGTTTGGGTTCCAAACCTACTCTGTCTAGCACAAAGTAAACAAAGATCTATTGAAGGCCTACTACACATAGGAATCATTTTCCATGCTAAGGATCATGATTAAAACCCATACAGATCTCTACGTTCATGAAGTTTAGTACAGTGGAAGAAGCAGGTGTTAAATTAATTCAATGTAAATACAATGTAGCAAGAAAAAACACAAATCCTATGAAAGAAATAAGGGGATCTAGTTTTGTTTTGTTTTTTTTTTTTGCAGTTTTTGGCTGGGGCCGGGTTTCAACCTACCACCTCAAGTATATGGGGCCAAGCCCTACTCCTTTGAGCCACAGGCGGGCGCCACTGGGGATCTAGTTTTTGATTTATATTTTTCTTGTACTTGACAAATAATAATTGTACATATTTGTAAGGTAAAAGGTGATGACTGATATAGGTATACATTGTAGAATGACTACATGAAGCTAATTAACAGATCCATCACTTCAGATACTTATTTTTTTATAGTGAGAACATTAAAAATTGGTTCTTTTGCCATTTTTGAGTTATACACTATTATTAACTATGATCACCATGCTGTGCGACAGATCTCAAAAACCTACTCTTCTTGTCTGACTGAAACTTTGTACCCCTTGGTCACCATCTCTTAGGGGACCTAATTAGATGAGGGATGGCTTCTCTGAGAATGAGGCTCCTCCATGGATACCTAAAGGATGGGCAGAGCTCAGATAAGTGCAAAGAGAGAAGTAAGACTCGTCCCCATGGACAGAACAGATAAGCACAGGCCCTGAAGCAGAAAAAGCCTAGCCTGTCTGAGGAGCCAAGAGGCAGCCAGCCTGGAAGAGGGGTGGCGGAAGGATCTCTAGGCACTTGGGGGCCGCAGCAGAGATCTTGTTCTTTATCTTAAAGCAATGGGAAGCCAGAGAAAGACTTTAAACAGGAGAGTAATAGATCTGATTTGCATTTTCACACTACCTGGGCTTTATGAAAGAATGGACGGGGACAGAGGCAACATATACCATGTAATTACATTGCTACAGGTTTACAAGCATTTGAAAGATGATCAGGATATCAGGGCAGCGAACGACAGAGGATCTTCACCTGCCATGGTGGGAGATGAGGATTAAGAGGTAAGCACAGGCCAGATTTTGTACACCTTGTTAGGGATTTTTAGACTTTACTCTTAGGGCTAATCACTGCTCTAAGGCTCAATGTCTTCATCTGAAACACAGAGTGATAGTAATCCCTCCTCAGAGGCTCTTTGTGGGCATCAACTAAGGTAATATCTGTAAAACACCTTTCACGGTGGCTGAAACATTAGATGCTACTGTGAGTCATAGAAATGGAAGCCACTCTTATTTATTATTATTTCTGTCACTCATCTCTCATGCTGGTAGCCAGCAGGTGATGAAAAGTATGGGCTCTGAACCAAGCAAGGTGGCTCACACCTGTGATTCCAGCAATTTGGGAGACCAGGGTGGGAGGATCGCTTGGGATTAGGAGTTCAAGACTAGCCTGGGAATTGTATTGAGACCAGTCTCTACAAGAAATGGACAGGTAAGCTTGGTGTAATGGCACACACCTATAGTCCCTGCTACTTAGGGGGCTGGGGCAGGGGGATCACTTGGGTCCAGGAGTTTGAGGTTGAGGTGGCAGTGAGCTATAATAATTCCATTGCATTCTAGCCTCTGCAACAAAGTGAGACCATGTCTGAAAAAAAAACAAAGTATGGGCTCTATGGGTCAGAATTCCTAGTGATATCACTGACACACTGACAAGTGGCACAACCTAGAACACAAATGGACACAATAACAGTATTTACCTAATAGTTGATGAGGAAATTAGATGAGAGTGAATGTGTATGTGTGTGTGTTGTATACAGGTGACCCTTGAACAACACAAGTCTAAACTGTGCAAGTCCAGTTATACAGATTTTCCTCTGCCTTACCACCCCTGAGACAGCAAGACCAACCCCTCCTCTTCCTCCTCAGCCCATTCAACATGAAGACAATGAGAATGAAGGGATTGCTTTTATAATGATGATTTATAATGATCCACTTCCATTTATAATGAGCTACTTTATAATGATCTACTTCCATTTAATGAATAGTAAATGTATTTTTGCCTTCTTATGATTTTCTTTTTTTTTTGAGACAGAGTCTTAATCTGTCTTCCTGGATAGAATGCTATGGCATCATAGCTCACAGCAACTTCAAACTCTCCGGCTTGAGCAATCCTCTTGCCTCAGCCTTCCAAGCAGCTGGGACTACAGGTGTGCTCTACCACGTCTGGCTAGTTTTTCTATTTTTAGTAGAGACAGGATCTCATTCTTGCTCAGGCTGGTCTCAAACTCCTAGGCTCAAGTGATCCACCGGCCTTGGCCTCCCAGAGTACTAGGATTATAGGTGTGAGCCACCACGCCCAGCCCTTAAGATTTTTTTTTTTTTTTTTAAGACAGAGTCTCACTATGTTAACCTCAGTAAAGTGCTGTGGTTACTCTTGGGCTTAAGCAATTCTCTTACCTCAGCCTCCCAAGTAGTTGGGATTATAGGTGCCCACCACAACGCCCAGCTATTCTGTTGTTGTAGTTGTCATTGTTGGCAGACCTGGGCCAGGTTTGAACCCGCCAGCAATGGTGTATGTGGCCAGTACCCTAGCCGCTTAACTAAAGGAACTGAGCCAAGATTTTCTTAATAACATTTTCCTTTCTCTATTGTAAAAATGTAATATATAATACATATAACATACAAAATATGTGTTGATTATTTATGTTATCAATAAAGCTTCTAGCCAACAGTTAACCTATTAGTAGTTAAGTTTTTGGGGAGTCAAAACTTATAGACAGATTTTCAACAGCCCTATCCCCCACACTGTTCAAGGATGAACTATATACAAGTATACTGCTTAGAACTATTCCTGGAAAAAATAGGTACTATTATAAAGTGATTCTGCATAATATTTTATGTTGTTTTTCTATGGCTTACCCACTTTTTATCATGGTGCTCATTAACTTACTGAACTTAAGAGAGAAATCAGAAATAAGCAGACTTAAAGAACAAAATCATAATTCAATGTATCTGTTTTCAGGTCCAAGGGGAAAAGACCAGTATAGAGGAATTAAAAGTGTTATGAAGAGACAGCATGGGATACTAGAAAGAACAGGGATTCCACAGTCAGAGGACCTGGGTCAGAGCCCATTTGGCCACTGTCACATGTTTTAAGAAAACTATCTGCTGGCTTGGCGCCTGTAGCTCAAGTGGCTAGGGCGCTGGGCACATACACTGGAGCTGGCAGACTGGAATCCAGCCCAGGGCCCGCCAAACAATAATGACAAATACAATAAAAAAATAGCCGGGCGTTGTGACAGGAGCCTGTAGTCCCAGCTACTTTGGGAAGCTGAGGCAAGAGAATCACTTAAGCCTAAGAGTTGGAGGTTGCTGTGAGCTGTGATGCCAGGCAGTCTACCCAGGGCGACAGTTTGAGACTCTGTCCCCAAAAAAAGAAAAAAAAAAAAAAAAAGAAAACTACCCGCTTCAGAGGAGCATTGGGAAGATCAAATGAGATGTGTGTGTCAGGACTCTGGGAAATGCTATACAAGTGCCACTGCTGGCAGGTCATGCTCTGACTCCCTCCAGTACCCTAGTGGTGTTGCGGGTCAAAGAGCCCTCTCTGCTTAGAGATTCCAGAGGCCCAACACCCCTATATACCTACGGGGCCTTGTACTAGGCCTTGGACAGACCTAGCCTAAGTTCCTCAAAGGCCAGTAGCGTGAAGCACAACCAGTTCAGCTCTTCAGGCTCCCTCATCACAGGTCTCCCCATCACATTACCTGGAACTTAAACTCAAGCACACATATAAAGACCAAGTGTGACAACCATGGCATAACATCTACAAGGAAGCAAAAAATTCCTGTTATCTTTGGACTAACTGCTACATGACCTCAGCAATTCAATTGACTTCTCGAGGTCTTTACCTAGGTCTCAAGTGAAGAGATTGGGTGAAATCAGACTAAAACTATATGCACAAAATTTTGTATATACTTAAATTACATGCATTTTTCTAGAGAAGGACCTGTAGCTTTCACCTGATTCTCAAAGAGGTCTGTCATCCAAAAGAAGTTAAAAACCTGGGTACTGAATAATCTCCAACATTCCTTCAAGCACTGTAACATTCAGACTCTGACTTCTCAGCAGTGACCACAGAACATTATCTTTACTCCTATATCCATTTGACACATGAAGAAACTCAGACTCACAGGGACTTAATCATCAGCTCAAACTCACAGAACTTTTGGTATTGAGCTAGGGTTAGAATTCAGACTGTGCCTGTGTTCTCCACACTAATCCCATGCTGTGGAGTAGCATAGATTTATTTATTTATTTATTTATTTATTTTAGAGACAGTCTTACTTTGCTGCCCTCAGTAGAGTGCTGTGGCGTCACAGCTCACAGCAACCTCCAGCTCCTGGGCTTAGGCGATTCTCTTGCCTTAGCCTCCCCAGTAGCTGGGATTGCAGGCACCTGCCACAACACCCGGCTTTTTTTTTGTTGTTGCAGTTTGGCTAGGGCCGGGTTTGAACCCGCCACCCTTGGCATATAGTGCTGGCGCCCTACTCACTGAGCCACAGCTGCCACCCCAGATTTATTTATTTTTTTATTTGTTGTTGTTGTTGAGACAGAGTCTCACTATGTCACCGTTGGTGGAGTGCTATGGCATCACAGCTCACAGCAACCTCAAACTCTTGGGCTTAAGCGATTCTCTTGCTTCAGCCTCCCAAGTAGCTGGGACCACAGGCACCTGCCACAATGCCCAGCTATTTTTTATTGCAGTTGTCATTGTTTTTCGTTCACCCAGACTGGGTTCGAACCCGCCACCCTCGGTATATGTGGCTGGCACCCTAACTACAGTGCTACAGGCACTGAGCCAACATGGATTTATTATTAACTCTCAACTTCATGCATTCATTCTCTGAGCACCACCTCCCCTCCTCCCCAGCCCTCCCGGTGCACCAACTGCAATAATCCTTCAATCCCATCAGAACCTGCCACTTCTCCATTGTGGTTTTCTCTCCCCTCATTACTCACCCAATGTTTCAAGATCAATGTATATTATCACTCTTCAGCGTATACCCTCTGTTCCTCTTACTTTACCTTCAGACATATTTGCAAAACCACCTCTGGTTAAATCTACCTCTTCCACCCCTGTATCTATGCAGCTCAAAGTAGCTGGAGAAAAGACATAATTGTAACAACTGATCTCACTTTTGATTCATGATTAAGACCTTCACCTGGGCCCTTCATGTCACCAGGGATCTCACTGTACTTCCAAGGTCTATTCATTCTCTCACTATCCTAGGCATTGATTTTACACTTTTTCCTTTCTCTTCAACTCATGAATACCTCCTTTTCCATCCTCATTCTCAGCTGATCTTGCTTCCTGTTTCACTGAAATAATGGAAGGAATGGAAGAGAATTTCCATGAGACTCTGGCTACCACACTGCCCACCTCCCAGCCTGTGCATCTCCTACCATGCCCCTATCTAAAGCAAATGCCCCATCAATGCCCTAAATCCCATTTACTCTCGCCCACTCAACAACTTTTGTCCAGAAATTCTTTCACTTCTCTCTTATATCCTCAACTTTTCTCAATTACAACATATCCAAAACTGAACTGCTGATCTTCCACTGTAAGCTTCCTCTCCTGCAGCCCTTCCCATCTCAGTAAGGGGCAACTCTGTCCTTTCAGTAGCCCAAGTCAGAAACCTTGGAGTCATCCTTGTCCCCTCTTTCTTCACACCCCATAGTCAATCTGTCAGGCAATCCTATTGGCTCCACCCTCTTCATATAACCAAAATTTGATCATGTTTCACCACTTCCTCTAGCCCAACAGAAGTCTAGATGATGCTTCCCCACTCATCTCCCAGCCCCAACCCTCACTTCTTGCAGGCTATATCCAACACAGAAGCCAGAGAGATCCTTTTATACATGTTGTTTGTTTTTTGAGATGAGGTCTTACTCTGTCACACAGACTGGAGTACAGTGGTGTGATCATAGCTCACTATTTGAACTTCTGGGGTCAAGGGAACCTCCACCTCAGCCTCCAAAACAGCTAGAACTATTGTCATATGCCACCACACCTGGCTAATTTTTTTTATTTTATGTAGAGACGAGTTCTTGCTGTGTTGCCCAGACTGGAGTTGAACTCCTGACCTCAAGCAACCCTCCTACCTTGGCCTCCCAAAGTACTGAGATTATAGGAATAAGTCACCATGCTGGCCAAGAAAGAAGGGATCCTTTTAAGATACAAATCAGATCAGATCCCTCCTCTGGTAAAAACCTTTCAGAGGTTCCCTATTTTCGCTGAGAACCAGAGGCAAAGTCAAAGTCCTCATGATGGTCCATGTGATCTGGCTACCCCATGTCTGTTACCTCTTTATTCTCATGCCCTACCACTTCCCCTGGTTCTCTCTTCCCCAGCTCCTAGCAGGCACACTCCCACCTGAGGGCCTCTGCTGTGGCTCTTCCCTCTGCAAGGAGTTGTCCTTGGATGCCCACTTCCAGAATCTCACTGCCCCTTGACTTCACGTCTTTGCTCACCTGTCCCATCTCAATGAGCACACACCAGCCCTTTGTCCCTCTCAATCCCCTTCTGCTCTACTTCTTCTTCTATAACACTCATCACCTTCCAGCATACTACTTAATTGACCTATTTACTATGTTTACTGTATGTCTTCCCTCATTTACCTTCCTCCCTCCCTTCTCTCCCCACCCCTGCCTAAGAATATAGCTCCATAAGGGCATAGACCTTTGTCTCTTTTTTCTCTGATGTATTTCAACAGGGCCTAGCACAGAGATAGCCCTCAATAAATACCTGTTGAACTGAATGATTGAGTTGAAGTCTAAACAACTTCACTATCTCTATCTTCTGAACCCCCAAGCTGCATTTTGGCTTACTAAAAATAATTGAAGAATGACTAAGGAGAAAAATGAATAGCTGTGAGGTCATCACAGAGACTGCAAACCCAGAGAAGCCTCTTACCATCCTTTGCATATGCCACACAGTATACAGTGTCTTTGTGTCCCTTGAGGGGCTGAACTAAGGTGCCATCAGAGGTGTCATAAACCTGGCAAAAAAGAGACAAAGTACAGATTACCCACATGATACCTATTAGTCAGAATTCCTACATGGCTGTTACTACTATTTTTGTTTTTGTAACAAAATATTTGTCAACATTCTGCACTGCAAAACCAGAGAAAACGTGACTTAAAGTTGGGTAACCAAGAAGTGGAGGTCCAATTCTATATACTATATGACCAGGAACTACCACTAATCCTCATGAATCAAAGGTTCAATTATTCTATGGAAATTCTCTATAAACTTCATTCTTTTATGAATTTGTATATATGACAAATCTAGGTAGGCCTCCTAAATAAAACCAGCACATACAAAGAGCCAGCTACAACATGATTACATTTTAGTGCTAGCCCTGCCCCTTGATATCAACATTGTAGAGAGATGTTTCATACCAAGAGGTTGAAAGTCACAGGCCTGAACTCTGTGTGGAAGTAAGAGGAAGTGTTATAAATCCCATCTGTAATGTGAACTTAGGATATTTGGATAGCTGTGTAACATCCATCAGTACGCAGAGATTTAAGAAAATAAACCATCTGAGAAATTAAGGTGAAACTTTCCAAAATGGTTAGACTGTTGGAAAAGATAACCTCTGAAGAAAAACTAAAAGGATTTGGATTGTTTACTCTGGAGAAAAGCAGTCTGCAGAACAATTTAACCCTGGTTTTAAGATTATGTAGTTTCCATACAGAGAATGGAAATTGGTCAGTCTGCTTATCTAGAGACAACAGAAATAGGAAATGGATTTACGCAGGAGGAAGGAGAGATCATACAAAAGTTTTTAGGTCAAACATAAAGAGTTCTCTGAAAGTTACTTTTATACACTAGAATAGGTTCCAAAGGGACCTTATGTTCTTTGAAGAATAGGCCAGGCACCGTAGCTCTCGCCTGTAATCCTAGCACTCTGGGAAGCCAAGAGAGGTGGATTGCTTGAGCTCATGGGTTCAAGATTAGCCTGAGCAAGAGCAAGATCCCATCTCTAAAGGAGGTTGAGGCAAGTGAATTGCTCAAGCCCAAGAGTTTGAGGTTGCTGTGAGCTATGACACCACACCATGGCACTCTACCCAGGGTGACAAAGTGAAACTCTGTCTCAAAAAACAAAAAAGAAAAGAAAGACAAGACAAGTAAAGAAAATATGAAGAATAGGATAGCATCCATATGCAACTGTTCAGGTAGGCCAGTGCCTAAAAATTGGGGTCAGGCTAACTGGCTTTTCATGGAGGGAGTACCTCCAGTCCTATTGCTTGAATTATTCTGTGGACAAATGTGAACTGACACTAACCCAGTTTTAAAGACATTTTGATTAATTATTTTTAATTCTTTCATGCGTGTCTCAAAATAAAAAGGGAAAGATTAATGACTCCAAAGGAGGTATTATTGTTCACAGGTTCCTATCTGATAGGCAGTTTACTTATCTGTTTTTAAGCTCATTTCCTTCCCTATTAAAAAGTAATGACTAGTTTTTCTGTTGCCTTTTCTAATCTCAAAAAAAAAAAAAAAAAATCAAATTTCAAAGTGCTTACAAGAGGGAGGGGAGGAAAAAAGGAAACTCAGACAAAATCCTACCAGCAATTTGTTTCCTGCAGCCAAAATCAGTTGAGTTCCATCAGGCTTAAATGCGAGGTCATATATACTAAACAGGAGACAAGACAAAAAAAACAATTAGAAACCAAAATGCTGAGGTCTGCTAATGGCCAGGAAAACAAACTTTATTACCATTATGAAACAATGAGTATCTTTTAAGGAGAAAAATAATGGCTAAGAATTGCATTTGATTGCAAATACCATTCAACTACCACAACTTGGCAGCACATTCAATCATAATCCATTCCACAGTTAGCTCTAGGTCCCAATTTCCTTTTGTCCAGAAGCCAGAGGCCAGAAATGATTCAAAGGGTCAACATTTGAAGGCACTAACTCTTCTAATAATACCATAAAGTCTAAACAATCTTGGCCAGGTGCGTGGCTCATGGCTGTAATCCTAGCATTCTAGGAGGCTGAGGCAGGAGGCTCCCTTGAGCTCAAGACCAGCCTGAGCAAGAGGGAGACCCCATCTCTATTAAAAATAGAAAAAAATCAGCGGGCCTTGCTGGCTCTCACCTGTAATCCCAGCCCTTGGGAGGCTGAGACGGATGGATTGCCTGAAGTCATGAGTTCGAGACCAGCCTGAATCAGAGCGCGATCCCCATCTCAAAAAAATGGCCAGGCATTGTTGCGGGTGCCTGTACTCCCAGCTAATTGAGGAGTTTAAGCCCAGGAGTTGGGAGGCTGAGGCAAGAGAATCACCATGGCACTCTACCGAAGGAGACAAAATAAAACTCTGTCTCAGGGCAGCACCTGTGGCTCAAAGGAGTAGGGCGCGGGCCCCATATGCCAGAGTTGGTAGATTCAAGCTCAGCCCCAGCCAAAAACTGCAAAAAAAAAAAAAAAAAACAATTCTGTCTCAAAAAAGAAAAAGAAAAAACTTAGCTGGGCTGGCTGGATGCAGTGGCTCACACCTGTAATCCTAGCACTCTGGGAGGCTGAGGCGGTGGATAGCTTTAGCTCACAGGTTCAAGACAAGCTTGAGCAAAAAGCAAGACCCCTCTCTACTAAAAAAATAAAAAATAAAAAAAATAGAAAAAACTTAGGCAAGAGGACCACTTGTGCCAAGAGTTGGAGGTTGCTGTGAGCTATGACATCATAGCACTCTACCAGGGTGACAGCTTGAGGCTCTGTCTCAAACAAAAAAAAGGAAGAAAACAATATTCGAAAAAGGGAGGATTTTTGAGACATGTAGGAGTAGAGTGGGTAAGTAGGTAAAACATTTCAGAGAGAAAACAGAACAGCAAAGACATGAAGGTGGGGAATAGCAAGTAATCTAAATAATCTAATTGACTAAAACGTGTCTGTGTGTACAGAGAAAGAAGGCTAGAAAAACAGGCTGGAGACATATTAAAAATATCCTTAAATGCCCCAGGCTGAGGATTTCATTGGTTCATATGACTCTAGTAAGAACCAAGACAGCACTGTCAAAGCAGCCTATTATAAAAGTTTAGCATAGGATGAAACTTGCCTGGTACTTGTCAGTAATCTAAAAATACACTAAGTCTACTTGGAGCCCTCCCCCAAGTGCTGTGCTGAGCTCTTCAAATACAGTATTTTATTTCATCCTCACAATAATTCTGTGAGATGGAGATTATTACTCTTGTATAGATAAGGACATCATGGCTCAGAGAGGTTAGATATCTCATCCAGTGTCACGTGACTGGCAAGGGAAAGGGCCAGGATTTCAACTCAAATCTAACTCTAGACTCTGTGCTGTTAATCATTATACATATTGCCTTTTACCCTTTTTTTTTTTTTTTTTTTGAGACAGAGTCTCACTATGTCACCCTCCGTAGAGTGCAGTAGTGTCACACCTCACAGCAACCTCAAACTCTGGGACTTAAGCGATTCTTTTGCTTCAGCCTCCTAAGTAGCTGGGACTACAGGTGCCGGCCACAACGCCCAGCTATTTTTTGGCTGTAGTTGTCGTTGTCTGGCAGGACCGGGCTGGGTTCAAACCCGCCACCTCTGGTGTATGTGGCTGGCACCCTAGCCACTGAGCTACAGGCACCGAGCCCCTGTCTGTTATCCTTAACACTTTAAATATAATAGTAGCTAACATGTATTGAGTAGATTTATCACTGTGCGTATCAGGTGTGAGCTAAAATAAAATCCCAAGGCTCCCCAGGCCAGTGGCTGACTGGACCCCCTAAAACTGAGTTGCTAGTGATGAGAAAGCAGATGGCACATGCCTCATCTTGTCTCCCTCCCTTTCTTAGAGATGTCCCCTATGACTCATTAACAGGCCTAAGGCTATCCAAGGCCTACCTGCAGGTCCTCAGTATACATAACAAACCACTTTTATCTTAACTCAAGCATTCCTTTCCCTGACTCCTGGTCTATTTGACAAAGCCTACCTCTTTCAGCCACCGTTAAGTGTGCCCCTCCCCCCCCCAACTTGGAGATGCCCCACCTTTTCAGGCCAACCCAATGTATGTCTTCCATGTATTGATTTATGACTTTACCTGTAATTTCTGTCTCCTTAAAATGTATAAAACCAAACTATAACAGTGAGTCCACTTGCTCAAAGCTCCTTGGTTATGGACCTGGGTCATGGTCCTCAAATTTGGTTCAGAATAAACCTCTTTATTTTAGAGTATGCCTTCTTTTCTGTCAACATAAGTATAGTTTAAATGCTTTATATGTTATTACTCAACCTCAAACAACCCTATTTTGCAGATGAGAAAACAAGGCAATAACTTTCCTAAAATAAAACTGCTGGAGGTGGCGCAAGGATTCAAACCTGGGCAATCAGCCTGGAAGACCATCTTCTCTTTTATTTTTTTTTTTATTATATCTATATTTTTATATTGGGGGAGGGAGTAGAAAAGAAAGCAGCCCCATGGCTCAGCGCCCGTAGCACAGTGGTTACGGCACAAGCCACATACACCAAGGGTGGCAGGTTTGAACCCGGCCCAGGCCAGCTAAACAACTGCAACAAAAAAATAGCCGAGTGTTGTAGCGGGCACCTGTAGTCCCAGCTACTTAAGAGGCTGAGGAAAGAGAATCTCTTAGTTGCTGTGAGCTGTGACACCACAGCACTCTACCGAAGGCGACATAGTGAGACTCGGTCTCAAAAAAAAAAAAAAAAAAAAGCAGCCCCTACACTGAGCCCTACTCAGTGGCAGCTTCTTGTTCCATAGGGTTAAGGAAGACTTTGAGGTAATAAAGTTGTTTGGAAAAACCCAGGTGTAGTTGCTTTGTATGTCGTGATGGGTAGAAGGGATGAAGTGAAGTGTGAAGGCCCCTCACACCCACCATCTTGCCTCAGACTATGTCCTGGAACCCTAGGGCGGAGAAAGAGC
>CAUYPK010043558.1:0-11451 GCA_963574355.1 Loris lydekkerianus
CAAATTTGGGGAAATACTCTTCTGGGTCTTTGCTCCCAGTATCTGTTTTTTTTTTTTTTTTAATCAAGAATGCATCTCCTGCTTTAGTCTAAAAGGAAGGAGTGTTTTAGTGTTCATAAAATTTTATACTTAAAATGGACCACATGTGATGGCTCTTGCTTTAATCTTATTAGAACTCTGGCCAGATATTCTGGCAGGCACCTGTAGTCTGAACTACTTGGAAGGCTGAGGCAAGAGAATCACGTAAGTCCAAGACTGGGAGCTTGCTGTGAGATGTGACAGCATGGCACTCTCCCCAGGGCAACAGCTTGAGACTCTGTCTCAAATGAAAAGAAAAAAATCCTATTAACCCTTTTTGGAGGACAAGGGAGAAGGATCACTTGAGGCCAAGAGTTCTAGACTAGCCTAAGGAACATATGGAGACCTGGTCTCCACAAAAAAAAAAAAAAAAAAAAAAAAAGGAGCAAAGAATGAGTGATCAACCACCAATTCCAAAAGTCAATTACTCTTGCTAGACATTTGGGGAGTTAATTATAACAAAAAACAAAACAAAGAAAAGTCAACTCCTACATATAAGTCTCCAATAATGACAGTATTGTTTTTCCCTCTGATTAGAAGATTAACACATGACCATCATAAAATTCAAACAGAGAAATAAAGAAAGCCAGAGTCATTCATAATTCTCATCTATGCATCCATGCACATCACAGAAATAAGTGTGTGAACAACTTGCTGTTGACTTCTTCCCAGGTATTCTAATTCTAAAGACAATGATGTTTAAAACAAGGATTTTTAAAAAAAAAAATAAATAAATAAAAAAACAAAAATGTTGCCAATTTCAATATAAAATTATACTTGAAGTGGAAAATTTTTTCAGTCCATAAAACTACTGTGAGTATAGGAGATGTTCACTGAAGACAATACACAGGCCAGTTGCCATGGCTCATGCCTGTAATTCCAACACTTTGGGAGGCCGAGGAAGATAGATTGCTTGAGCTCATGAGTTTGAAGCCAGCCTGAGCAAAAGCAAAACCCCCATCTCTGCTAAAAACAAAACACCTGAAGCAAGAGAATCACTTGAAACCAAGAGTTGGAGGTTGATATGAGCTATAATGTCATAGCACTCTACCCTGGGTGACAGCTTAAGACAGTCTCAAAAAAAAAAAAAATGCTGAAAGACAATATGCAAAACCCTGATTTAGTTTGTGAAAACTATAAAAATTTACAATTAGCTGTATCTCATACTCAAAGATTTAATACTGGCCAGGCACAGTGGCTCACATTTATAATTGCAGCACTTTGGAAGGCTGTAGAGGGAGTATCTCTTAAGCCCTGGTGTTTGAGATCACCCTGAGCAACATAGCAAGACCCAGACTTAAAAAAAAAAAAATTATCCAGGCATGATGGTACACACCTGTAGTTCCAATTACTTGGGAGTGTGAGGCAGATGGATTGCTTGAGCTCAGGAGTTTGAGGTTGCAGTGAGCTATGATGATGCCACTACACTCAAGCCCAGGCAAGAGAGAGACCATCTTCCATTACCATGCAAAAGGAAAAAAAAGATTTAATATTAAATTGTCCTCATTTTCTTTTCTTTTCTTTCTTTTTTTTTTTTTTTTAATTGAGACAGAGTTTCGCTTTGTCACTCTTGGTAGAGTGTCCCGGCATAATAGCTCACAGCAACCTCAAACTCTTGGGCTTGTCATAGCTCACAGCAACCTCAAACTCAAGGGATTATCTTGCCTTAGCCTCTCTAGTAGCTGGGACTACAGGCACCTGCTACAACATCTGGCTATTTTTTTTGTTTGTTTGTTTTGTTTAGCAGGCCTGGGCAAGATTCAAACTTACCAGCCCCAAACCATGTGGCCGGCACCCTAATCACTGTGCTATGGGAGCCCAGCCTGTCATCATTTTCTATTTATTTATTTATTTATTTATTTATTTATTTATTTATTTACTTATTGTAGAGACAGAGTCTTGCTTTCTTGCCCTCAGTAGAGTGTTGTGGTGTCACACATCTCACAGCAACCTCAACTCCTGGGCTTAGATAATTCTCTTGCCTCAGCCTCCCAAGTAGATGGGACTACAGGCGCTTAACACAATGCCTGGCTATTTTTTGTTGTTGCAGTTTGGCCAGGGACGGGTTTGAACCCACACTCTCGGCATATGGGGCCAGTGCCCTACTTACTGAGCCTCAGGTGCCACCTCTCTCTTTTTTTTTTTTTTTTTTGACAAAGAATCTCACTATGCTGCCTTCTGTAGAGTGCTGTGGCATCATAGCACACAGCAACCTCAAATTCTTGGACTTAAGCCATTCTCTTGCCTCAGGCTCCCTAGTAGCTGGGATGACAGGAACCCACAAAAATACCTGGCTATTTTTTTGTTTCTTTTGTTTAGCAGGCCCAGGCAGGGTTCAAACTTACCAGCTATAGAGCATGTGGCCAGTGCCCTAACCACTAATCTACAGGCACCCAGCCTGTCCTCATTTTATTTTGAGACACAGTCCCAATATGTCACCCTCGGTAGAATGCAGTGGCATCACAGCCCTAAGCAACCTCAAACTCGTGGGCTTAAGTGATTCTCTTGTCTCAGCCTCCCAAGTAGCTGGGACTACAAGCTCCAGCCACAACACCAGGCGTTTTTTTTTTTTTGTTGTTGTTGTTGTTGTTGCAGTTGTCATTTATGTTGATATGGCTAGGGCTGTCTTGTGTTCTAATGCAGCCTTGGTGTTTGTGACTTATTCTGTAACCACTGAGCTACGGGTGCCCAGCCTGCTGTCCTCATTTTCTTTCTTTCTTTTTTTTTTGGCAGTTTCTGGCTGGGGTTGGGCTTGAACCCACCACCCACCACCTCTGGCATATGGGGCCGGCACCCTACTCCTCTGAGCCACAGGCACCACGCTCATTTTCTTTCTTTCTTTCTTTCTTTCTTTCTTTCTTTCTTTCTTTCTTTCTTTCTTTCTTATTTTGAGACAGAGTCTCATTTTGTCACCCTCAGTAGAGTGCTGTGGTGTCATAGCTCACAGCAACCTCCAGCTCTTAGGCTTAAGCTATTCTCTTGCCTCAGCCTCACAAGTAGCTGTGACTACAGGCACCCGTCACAATCCCCGGCTATTTTTTGTTGCAGTTTGGCTGAGGCTGGCTGGGTTCAAACCTGCCACTGTCAGTATGTGGGGCCGGTGCCCTACTCACTGAGTCACAGGCGACACCCATTCTCCTAATATTTAAAATAAAATATATTAAGATTTTTGTATTTGTTTTCAAAGTTATGTTGACAAAGAAATAAGACAACAGCATTTTCAAAGACCTTGTCAGAAGCAATAAAATATTCATGCTCAATCTTTTAATCACTGAATTACTAGATATTTAATTGCATGCAACCACATAGGCCTATAAATAAACCTTTAAACAAGATGCATTCTGAGAGAGCGAGTTTGAAGTCTTTTGTAAGCAAGGGAAAAAGAAAGACCTAAATAGAACTCCTTAAATGAGTCAGGACTTTGTCATATAGAAGTGATTGAAAGGCCTATACTGATGGAGGCAGCCTTGCATCTCAGGAATTTCTAAAGACCACTCCTTAAGATGGATGACTGCCTCCGGATGATCTGTTAAAGGTGAAATATTCAAACAGCTTGTTCCACCAGCATTTTATTTTGTGGTTTCGTTTTCATTATAAAATGTCAGAATAGTTTTAGATAAGGTTGGTGGAATGGTTATCAGTTAATCAACAGACTCAGTGGTGCTGGGCAATTCAAGCCTAGGTCATGGGTCCCGAGTCACAAGAGTCATGAAAATTGAGTCACAAAATTATTAATTAGCAGTGTGTACATGCAGTATGGTCTATATAAGTTGTGGTAAAAATGAAGAACATTGCTACATGCCTAAGAGCTTGTAATCTTCCTTATCTGCAATACAGTTTCACTGCAGGTCTCAGCCTCTGTGTCGTCACCTTCGCATTTAATAAAACAACACATATGCATATATGTTATGAGGATTTTATTTGTTTTTGTTTTGAGACAGACTCTCAAGCTGTTTTCTAGGGTAGAGAGCCATAGCATCATAGCTCATAGCAACCTCCAACTCTTAGGCTCAAGTGATCCTCTTGTCTCAGTTTTTCTATATTTAGTAGAGATGAGGTCTCTCTTTTTACTCAGACTGGTCTCGAACTCATGAGCTCCAGAAATCCACCTACTTTCGCATCCCATAGTGCTAGGATTAGAGGCATGAGCCACAGTGCATGGCCTCATTATGAGGATTTTAAGAAGTATATACAAATCTGGCAAGATGTGGTGGCTCACATCTGTAATCCTAGCACTTTAGACAGGCGAATTGCATAAGCTCAGCAATTCAAGACCAGACAGGGCAAGAGTGAGACCCTGTCTCCACTAAAACTAGAAAAACTATCCAGTTGAGGGACTTGTGAGGCTGAGGCAAGAGGAATGATTGAGCCCAGAAGTTTGAGGTTTGTGTGAGCTATGACACCCCAACTGTCTTCCCAGGGCATCAGAGTGAAAAAATGTCTCAGAAAAAAAAAAAAAATGGCTATATACATCTCAGCCACGTAAAGCTTACAACCCAGTTGGAGAGGAAGCTCAACCATAGTCCCTTAAATATGCACTGGACCATGTCTCCCAAATTCCCTCCTGAGCTCCTGTTTCTACCTATTTGAGATATTTCCATGTGAACATCCTAAAGGCACCTCAAACTCCCTGTGACTAAAACAGAACTCTTAGGCTTACATGATAGTTCACACTACAATCCTAACACCAGGGAGGAAGGATTACTTGAGTCCAGGAGTTCAAGATCAGCCTGAGTAAGAGGAAGACCCTCAACTCCCCCCTACACCCCACCTCTATGAAAAAATAAAAAAAGCTGGGCATGGTGGTTCATGCCTGTATGTTCAGCTACTTAACAGGCTGAGACAGGAGGTTGCCATGAGCTATGATGGTTCCACTGCACTCTACTTGGGAGATAAGAGAAAGGCTAATTTTTTTTTTATTTTTTGGTAGAGATGGGGTCTTGCTTAGGCTGGTCTCAAACACCTGAGCTCAAGAAATCCTCTGCCCTTGCCCTCCCAGAGTTATAGATTCCAATTACAAGATTTTTTTTTTTTTTTAAGACAAAGAGTCTCACTCTTTTTTTTTTTTTAAACCATAATTCTTTCTAAAGAAGGTATTGTTGCCAGAATTTTTCTCTATGCTGAGTCTTTGGTCTCAGAGTACAAAGAGTGAAACCATAGACCACGCTGACAAGTGACAGGATACAGTTTATTGACACAAAAAGGTTAATAGAAAAAAAATAAATTTTTGAAGAGAGTCTCACTTTGTTGATTTAGGTAAAGTGTCATGGCATCATAGCTCACAGTAACCTCAAACTCTTTGGCTCAAGTCATCCTCTTGCGTTAGCTTCCTAAGCAGCTGGGACTTCAGGTGCCCAACACAATGCCCAGCTATTTTTAGACGGGGTCTCACACTTGCTCAGGCTGGTCTCAAACTAGTGAGCTCAAGCAATTCACCTACCTTGGCCTCCCAGAGTGCTAGAATTAAAGGCCTGAGCCATTGTGCCCAGACCAACAGAAAAATTGATAAGCAAAGAAGGGGAACAGAACCTCTGGCAGTGGAGGGTGTGGACCAACTAGGAAGCCCTTCAACTTTTCTCTAAATTAATCTCATATGGTTTACAGGAAAAATATAGATGTGGAGAGATAAAGCAATGTAGCAAAATATTAACAACTAGCCAATCTAAGCAGAGAATAAAACATTTTCACAACGCTAATTAAATTTTTTTATGTTTGAAAATTTCAAAATAATCTGGGAAAAAATTAACTAAGAAAAAATGTAATCTACAACACTCCCCACCTTTAGTACCTTTAGTACAGAAAAAATCACCTTTAGTACAGAAAAAAGGGGAAGAGGAACCTCTACTGACTTCTCCAGTTTACAAAAGTAAGTGTAAAATCCTGTTTAGTAGACAAGGCCCTTGCCAGTCTCATCCAGACAGCACTGATCTCACAATACACCCACAGCAGTGTTTTTCAAACTGTAGGTCACAATCAATTTGTAGGTCAAAAGTGGCATTGCCGAAAATAGAAAAAATTACAGTGCAGAGGGAAACTATTAAAGGTTTAACCTTGTTCTGTGGAACTTTTGTTTCAGTTTTAAATAAAAGCAGGATAGTATGACTGCATTCGAGGACCCAATGTAAATTCCATTTAAAAAGTATGTGTTTTTTCCATTTCTTATCAGAAATCACAGTAGGAAAAACTCATGGAGGAGCTAATCACCTATTTTTGAGTCCTGATTTCAGTCACATGGTTTTCTAGTTTAATAACTTTTTTTTTTTGTAACAAAAAGAAACTGACCTCCATTCTCCTTGACAAATTTTATGATAGGCATCTATAAAAATGGCTACACTAGGTGGAGAAAGCTCACCTCAGATCTGATTATTGTGGGATTGACAATTGTTTGCTTCTGGAAAGCCAACCAAAATTATTGAAGGATTCATACTACTAATAGCTAAGCCAAGTGACACATAACTAGGAAATCAATAAATAACCCCAGAACAAGGTAACCACTGAACTGATTCATATATTCATAAAAATTGGAGAGAAAAGCACGTAAGAGTGTATTAGAAGTTCCACCTGTTGGCATACTTGCAATTACATTAATTCCATTTCTACCTTGTCTTTGGAAAACATGGTTTTTGGATGTTCATCCTGTACTTGGGACTGCCATGTTAGGTTGGCCAAAGGCATATTTCCTTCAAGTCTATCAAAAACAAAAAGGATAAGAGTTATCTGTAGTACCATATCTCTATCACCAAGGGAGTATTCAACAAGATGGTCCATACAATGACAACTATAGCAGCAAAAAGTGGAGACATTTGCTCGGTGCCCATAGCACAGTGGTTATGGTGCCAGCCACTTGCACCAAGGCTGGCATGTTCGAACTCGGCCCAGGCCAGTGAAGCAACAATGACAACTGCAATAAAAGAAGAACAACAACAACAACAACAAAAAAAATATCCAGGCATTGTGGCAGGCAACTTTAGTCCCAGCTACTTGGGAGGCTAAGGCAAGAGATTCTCTTAAACCCAAAAGTTTGAGATTGCTATGAGCTGTGATGCCATGGCACTCTACCGAGGATGACGTAGTGAGACTGTCTCAAAACAAAAAAAAGTGAAGCCACTACTTTATCTGAAATAGGCAATAGCAATTATTCAGCACTAAACCCCAACTTAACTTCTTTCAGCTACCAGGCAAAGGTCTTCTGATTCTGCTATACCTACATCTGCTTCTTTTGCAGCAAATAGTCATCTTGAAATAGTCAAGTTTGCTCTTACTTCCTTGCTTCTGGAAAAAGTAAGTATTAACACTATGGTGGCATACATTGCAATAAAAACTGTAGTTGGTTATGAACGGCAGACAAAATCTGTTAAACAAATTTTACAAATTAGTAAACTTATCAACACATACTTCCATATGAGATATAAATCAACAGGAATTATTTCCCCTTTGTGAGAATTAGATAAAAATATCAGTGTGTTGACTTGGCACTTATAGCTCAGTGGCTAAGGTGCCAGCCACATACACCAAAGCTGGTGGGTTTGAATACAGTCAGCCCCCTCAAAACAACAATGGCAACTACAACTGGGCATTGTGGCAGGCACCTGTAGTCCCAGCTACTTGGGAGGCTGAGGCAAGAAAGGCTATGTTAACCAGTGTGATGTAAAAGTGTCAACCGGTCTATGAAACTAGTGTATGATACCCCATGATCATATCAATGTACACAGCTATGATTTAATAAAAAATAAAAAAAAAGAAAAAAGAAATCACTTAAGCCCAAGAGTTTGATGTTGCTGTGTGCTCCTGGCACTCTACCCAGGGTGATATGGTGAAACTCTTTCTCAAAAAAAAAAAAAAAAAATCAGTATGATAACATACCCTAAAATGTAAAAAGGTCTTCAAAACCATGACAGACTTAAAGTTTTACTAATACCAGAATTTTTTTTTCTTTTTTTTTTCTTTTCTTTTTTGAGACAAAGTGTCGCTTTCACCTGGTTAGAGGGCCGTGGCATCATAGCTCACAGCCACCTCCAACTCTTGAGCTCAAGTGATCCTCTTGCCTGAGTTTTTTTTTTTTTTTTTTTTTTTTTTAGTAGAGAAAGGTTCTTGCTTTCGCTCAGGCTGGTCTCAAACATGTGAGTTGAAGCAATCCAACTGCCTCGATCTCCTAGAGTACTGAGATTACAGGTGTGAGCCACTGCACCAGGCCTTTACCAACATTTTTCTATCACAAAAAATCAATAAAACATTAGCTTCCACTGTGGACAGTTTAGCATCTGGAAAGTTCTCACTGGCACCCTGTCCCAGTTCAGTTTCTTTTTTGAGTACCTAAAGAGTACACCAGATCAGTTGTAGAAGATGACAAAATAATCTAAGACATATCTTCCAAGAATGTTGGAAAGAACAGATAAAATGTTTGAAAAATGAATGAAAAATGTAAATAGTATCAAAGACAAAGCAGAGTCACAAACATTACTTGGCTCATGACCAGATGAATCCTCTAGATAATCATTAGTCCCCAAGAGTTCAAAGGACCCAAGTAGAAACTTCAGATTTAGTAGTTAGAAAATATTTTTCAAGAACAGTAATTATAAACTGGATTTACAAATATTACTGTTTTTTTTCTTTTTTCTTTCTTTCTTTTTTTTTTTTTTTGAGACAGGATCTCACTGTTATCCTCAGTAGAGTGCTATGGCATCACAGCTCACAGCAACCTCAAACTGTTGGGCTTAAGCAATTCTCTTGCCTCAGCCTCCCAAGTAGCTGGTACTACAAGTAGCTTAGCCTCCTTTGGGAGGCAAAGACAAGAGGATCACATGAGCCAGGAGTTTGAGACCAGCATGAACAATAGCAAGATCTCACCTTTACAAAAAATAGAAAAAAAAAAATTAGCTGGGCATGGTGGTGCACATGTATGGTCCCAGCTGCTCAGGCTGAGGCAGAAGGATAATTTGAGCCCAAAGTTTGAGGCTGGTGCGAGCTATAATGATCCCAGTGCTTTCTAGCCCACAGAAAAAAGTAAGACTTGGTCAAAAAAAAAAAAAAAAGATGTTGTAAATTCTAGTAAGAAAGCTAATTAAGTATGACTTGGTGCCCATAGCTCAGTGGTTAGGCACTGGCAACATACACCAAGGCTGGCAGGTTCAAATTCAGCCTAGGCCTGCTAAGCAACAATGATAACTAGAACAAATAAATAGCAAGGGTTTGTGGTGGCCACCTGTAGTCCTAGCTCCTTGTGAGGGTGAGGGAAGAGAATGGCTTAAGCCCACGAGTTTGAGGTTGCTATGAGCTGTGATGCCATGGCACTCTATTAGAGCAACCTAATGAGACTCTGTCTAAAAAATAAATAAATAAATAAATAAGTAAAAAAAAAGAGCAAAAAAGAAACAAAAAATGATGCAGCAAATAGAAAATAGCAAAATGACAGCTTTTAATATAACTATATCAGCACTGATTTTAAATATGATCTAAACAAATCAGTTCAAATTCATAGATTGTTAAATCTGATGAAAAAGCAAAACCCAACTATATGCTGTCTACCAAAAATATCCACTTGAAATAGAAAAAGTTAGGCTGAAAGTAGAGATGGAAAATATATCTCGTAAATAGCAATCCAAGGACAGCTGGAAAACCCATCTTATTTAATTTCAGACAAAGCAGACTTCAGAATATGAACAGTATCAGGAATAAAAAGGAATTGCATCACAGATCACAGCAACCTCAAACTCTTGCTTAGGCAATTCTCTTGCCTCAGCCTCCTGAGAAGCTGGGCATATTGACACCCACCACAACACATGGATGTTTTTACAGACAGGCTCTCACCTTTGCTCAGGCTTGTCTCTAACCAGTGAGGTCAGGCAATCCATCTACCTCAGCCTCCTAGGTTGCTGGAATTACAGGTGTGAGCCACCATGCCCACCTAAATAAAAAAGAATTTTATACAATGATAAAGGGATCAATTTTCCAAAAAGACATAACTATCCTAAATGCATATATACCCAACAACAGAGTATCAAAATACATGAGGGAAAAACTGATAGAACTGACAAAAAAATTAAAATATCTACAAATATAGTTGGAGATTGCTACACTGGGAAAACCCCAAACAAGATAAACACAGCAGACACAATATATTTATATTTCTAAATACTAAAGACAAAAAAAGTCTTAAAGGCAGCTGCAGAGAAATTGCCTATAGGGGGGGAAATTACTTGAATGACAATGGATTTCTCATCTTGTAGAGGCCAGAAGGAAATGCTAAGACATCTTTCAAATACCCTCCCCAAAAGAAATGTCAACCCTGAATTCCATGTCCAGTGAAAATATCTTTCCAGAATGAAAGGGAAATCAAGACACCCTCAGACAAAGGAAAACAGAATTTGTGGCCAGCATACCTACCCTGGAAGAATAAAAAATTTCTCTACTCTGAAGAAAGCTTGAACTTCAGAAAGAAAACCATCAAATGGGTAAAAATAGAAGTAAATATAATAGAATATCTCTTTGTGATTTAAGACTGTCCATAGGCAAAAACTGAACATTTGACAAATATCATGCTGAACAAAAAATTGTAAATTAATCATGGATTCAAATGTCAAAACATTTTAAAGTACTAAAACACAGGTCTGATCAGAGTATATGGTTAGGTATGTGGAATTGGGAAGTAATGAAGGTGTAAAAAATTATTAAACTCTAGTATAGAAATCTGCAAACGTTTCCTTTAAAATGTCAGATAGCTTATGGTGCAATGACTTTGATGCAGTGACTTAACTCCACGGTTGTATTGCAAAGGCAGCCAAAGACACCCAAAGGCAACATGTAAATAAATGGGCATGGCTGTTCCAAAAAAATTATTAATAACAGGCATCCAGCCTTAGAGCCATAGTTTACCAAAGTCTACTCCAGGTAGTAAGTATATTTTTTATCAGTGATATAGGTTAGAAATTATTAAATTAATTTAATGCATGTTCTAAGATTGAGGAAGTAAGAAAATAGATTCTCGATAAAAGCCAGAGGCTATCTGAACAGGGAACACAAATGAAACGGAAAGGTATTTATGTGCATGCATACATACGTGTACACACAAACACACAATAAAATATTAACAAATGAGAAATGTGGTTGATGGTGGTGTCTGTAGCTCAAGTGGCTAAGGCGCCAGCCACATACATCAGAGCTGGTGGGTTCGAATCCAACACGGGCCTGCCAAACAATATCTAAAACCAAAAAATAGCTGGGCATTGTGGTGGGCGCCTGTACTCCCAGTTACTGGGGAGGCTGAGGCAAGAGAATCGCTTAAGCCCAGGAGTGGACATTGCTGTGAGCTGTAATGTCACAGCACTCTGCCCAGGGCTATAGCTTGAGGCTCTGTCTCAAAAAAAAAAAAAAAAA